>PVKV010040718.1:0-12006 GCA_004027835.1 Alouatta palliata
ACCTCCGCCGCCTGGGTTCAAGCAATTCTCCTGCCTCAGCCTCCCGAGTAGCTGGGACTACAGGCACGCACCACCACGCCCAGCTATTTTTTTTGTATTTTTAGTAGAGACGGGGTTTCACCATGTTGACCAGTACGGTCTCGATCTCTTGACCTCGTGATCCGCCCGCCTCGGCCTCCCAAAGTGCTGGGATTACAGGTGTGAGCCACCGCGCCCGGCCGTGTATGTAGGTTTTTGTCCACAGTTGCTATCTCATAACTCCCATGGCCCTTCTCCAGTATTTTGTCACAACACTGTGTGTGTTAGCCTCAGGGGCAGCCTCAGGAAACAAACTATCTCCCACCTTCTCCTGGCCTCCTTTCGCTTCCCCCAGGCTAGACTCTAATCTTCCCCCCAGCATTTGTGGGTCATAAGACCCTCCCGAGAGAGAATCCTACCCTATCCCCTTGGGGGAATGAATGCTGATGTCATGAAGCTTCCATAAAATCCCAGGGAACTTCTGGATAGCTGAACACATGGAGCTTCCTTGTGGAGGGTGCTGCACCCAGGAAAGGCATGGAAGCTGTACGCCTTCCCTCATTCCTTGCCCTGTGTGTCTCTTCATCTTCATCCTTTGTAATAACCTTTATAAGACACTGGTAAATTTAAGTATTTCTGTGAGTTCTGTGAGCCACTCCGTTGAATTAATGGAACTCAAAGGGAGTGTCCCGGAAACCCCAACTTGAAGCTAGTCGGTCAGAAGTTCAGAGGCCCAGACTTGTGGTGGTGTCTGTGCAGAGGGTAGTCTTGGGGACTGAACCCTCAACCGAAGGGATCTAACACTCTCTCCAGATAGACAGTGTTGGAACTGAATTGGAGGACACCCAGCTGGTGTGTGCTGCTTGGTATGTGGGGAAAACCTCTCCACATTTGGTCACAGAAGTCTTCTGTGTTGATGATTATTGTGTGGTTGTGTGAGAATAGAGGAAAAACACTGTTTGAAAGGTTTCTGGGGAAAAAAAACTTTTCTAATAAATCAAGAAAATAGAAAGTGTTGAAGGAGTTCTTTTCAAAAAAAGTAATTAATTTCCTAAGATACACTGGTGAACTCAAAAACTAACCTTTATTTTATTTTATTATAGATGGTGATTGGATAATGAATATAATATAATTTCTATATTATAGTCCTTAATGAGAAATAATCATTTGGAGGGTATGAAACTATTGATTTCAATTGGCCTTAAAAAGAAAAAGAATATATGTTCTCTTCAAAAGCAATAGGAAAATTTTTTATCAGTTTTGCTTCTTATCTGAGATATTTTTACAGTTGCATTATCTTATAATTCTAACCAAAAGGCAAGGTTATAGGCTTTATATGTAAAATTTTGTATATTATATTATTATTCAGATATATCTGAGAAAACTCACTAAAGTTTTACTTTCGTGATAAATACACTATGTGTTTAAGACACCACTCAAATGTAATACTGAAATCACTGTTACTTTGCGATTCAAAATTGAATGTTTTTCTTCATTGCTAAGCGTGCAACTCAAAAATGCTCATTAAATATTTGTTAACTTCTAAAACTCTCTCAAAGAAAGTAATGTATTTAGAAGAATATCATAAAGGAGGGCATACTGAAGTGACTTCAATATGTATCTGTCATTTTTTTTTTTTTTTTTTTTTTTTTTTTGAGACGGAGTTTCGCTCTTGTTACCCAGGCTGGAGTGCAATGGCACGATCTCGGCTCACCGCAACCTCCGCCTCCTGGGTTCAAGCAATTCTCCTGCCTCAGCCTCCCGAGTAGCTGGGACTACAGGCACGTGCCACCATGCCCAGCGAATTTTTGTATTTTTAGTAGAGACGGGGTTTCACCATGTTGACCAGGATGGTCTCGATCTCTTGACCTCGTGATCCACCTGCCTCGGCCTCCCAAAGTGCTGGGATTACAGGCGTGAGCCACCGCGCCCGGCATATCTGTCATTTTTATAAATTAAAAATAACACCATCAGAAGCACTGTAAGATCAGTTTCATAAACTAGCTGGAATTTTAATCCTACTCAAAATACTGCTGAATTTGTTTACGGATTTCTTTGGCTTATTTTCAAATGAAGATTTGTTGTTAATAAACATATGCCAGGCCAGGCGCGGTGGCTCACGCCTGTAATCCCAGCACTTTGGGAGGCCGAGGCGGGTGGATCACGAGGTCAAGAGATCGAGATCATCCTGGTCAACATGGTGAAACCCCGTCTCTCCTAAAAATACAAAAATTAGCTGGGCATGGTGGCACGTGCCTGTAGTCCCAGCTACTCGGGAGGCTGAGGCAGGAGAATTGCTGGAACCCAGGAGGCGGAGGTTGTGGTGAGCCGAGATCGCGCCATTGCACTCCAGCCTGGGTAACAAGAGCGAAACTCCGTCTCAAAAAAAAAAAAAAGAACAACAACAAAAAAAAACCATATGCCCCTTCATACACTAATATTAAATAAAATATTATATGCTTCATGATCAGATTTTCCCCAGCAAGGTAAATGACCAGCTGAATGACATGACTTCAATAGTCACAAGGACGTCCATGCCCTGGACTGGAATGATTGTCCATCTGATACAATGAATTTCACTATAAGGCTTTATTGTGTTTGTTCTTGTAAAAATGCAAATGTCCTTTGGAAGACTAACCCTACGATTTGCTCTCAACGTACTTTAAAAAAGGATTTGTGGGGATTTTTTATAAAGAACAGAAAAGTACGTAAGGGCAGGGGAGGTATGGGAACACTTTCGAGTTCCAGAAGCATTCAAGGCAAGCTGCCTGTTTCATAGCTCTTCCTAAAGGATATATGCTACATAACCTACTTACAAGTGTCATTAAGACCAACTTATCACTGATACTTTAAAAGTATCAGTTAACAGTGAAATGTAGAAAACATAGGGTATTTGTACATTTGTGGAAAGAGCTAAGAAACTTAGTTTTCACTAGGCCCATACAACATATTACAAAAAGCATCAAGACATCAAATGACAAACTAACTTAATAAACACAGGTTCCAGTTCTGTGTTTCTCAGCAGCTGGCATATATATAGCAGAGTATATATAAGTGTAAGACAGAAAGTTAGGTGGATCTTTAGATCTATATGTAGATGAATGGATAGATGTATTGGAAAACATGTACTTGTAAAAATATGTTTCTACATTTGAATATTTTTCCCTTATCTTTTTGACTGGCATTCTATTATAATTAATGTGGAGGCCTACAAAGGCCAGTCCCTGGAGAAAGGTTAAAATGATTGATGTGCCTTATTAAAAAAACAAAAAAGATTTTCTCACCACGACCACCAAATCCTTCAAGCTAGGCTTAGGTTGACCGAAAAAAAGTCTATTTTACTGAGCTTCCTGCCTCCCATCCAGAGGCCTCAGATGCCCAACAGGGCCAAAGAATGCCTTGGTTGGTGGACATGGGCCTGCCAGCTTACAGGCAGTTGTTTAAGCTAAACCCCAGATGGAACCATTCTTTCTCTCTATATATCTGAAATCTGGAATGAGGAGCAGCAGACACCGGAGCAATTACAGTGATGCTAACATTGGGCGCTCTAGCGCAGCGTCTTTAGACACACACAGAGAAGCAAAGAAAGCAGGGCTGTAGAGATGAATGAGACTTGCATAGAAAAGTCAAGAAGCAAAACTGCTGCCATACAGAGAGTCTCTCCCTTATTTCCTTATGGTTTTCTAATCTCTCATAGGCTTGACTCCCTTCTTGTCTTTGGGGTCTGTAAGATATCCCCATTTCTTTTTAATACATTGCTCCTTTTGTTCCAAATTATCTATGATTGCTTCCTGTTTACATGCATCTAAAACATCTTGATTGAAGCAAGAGGCAAGGACAGAATACCTTGGTTGACATATGGATATTGGCTCCCTTATCCAGCAGCAAGGTAACCATATCTGTGTGCCCCTCCTGCGAGGCCAGATGGAGTGGAGTTACTCCTTGCTTTGTCACAATGTTTGTCTCTGCTCCATAGTTGAGGAGTGTGGAAGCTATCTGCATTTGATTCTTCTTGGCAGCAATATGTAACGGAGTATAGCCATTCTAAAGAAAACAAAAACACATGTATATAGAGTAAGATTAACAGTTGCTCTAATATGTATCTCTAAAGGAAATAAACATCTCAGATCAACAGAAGAATTAAAAATGAGTTTACAGTTAATCCAAACTCTTACTCATCATGTTTCCATCCAACAATAACCAAATCTCTACAATAAACGTCATAAGGCTCCCATTCTACTGTAAGACAGATAGAAACATCAACACACCAAAGCTGAAAATTCTTTTCTTATAATATTGGTTCTCTCCTGAAGAGCAACATAGAATAACCCAGGTTCCTCTTCTACATGACCATCCTTTAAATACTAAGGGGTAGTTTTCACATCCACCTTTAGCCTTCTCTTTTCCAAGCTAATTTTCTCCATTTCTTCAACTATTCCTGGTGGAAGTGCCATTTATAGACCTCCCTCCGTAAGGAGGACCTGTTCTGAGCTGATTCTAGTTTGTCAATATTGTTCTTGAATTGTGTGTGCTACCTGGAACCAAGGCTGTACTTCAGATATGGTTATAACAGTACTGAATAAAAAGGAATTATGTCTATTATCTTACTCTAATACTCAAACGAATATGCTTCTGATTGGATTGTACTTTAAACTGGTTCAACAGATATTACTGAATGCCTAGCATATGCCGAGCAGTGTGCTAGGTGTGGGAATACAGTGGTGAACATGACATAATCCTTGTCTTTAATGGGTTGTGTTCTAATTTAAAATATATTAAACAACAAAATTAGCTTATATTAATCTTGTGGTCCATTCAAATCCTAGATCTCCCCTTCTTCATAACCTGCTGCTTCAAAAGTAGAAATATGAGCCGACTCATTTCGGGTGTGAGTTTGTGGAAAGGGCCAGAATAACATGCGCTGCTTGTAAGAACAGAACTTTAAACGCCATGCTTAGCTAAAAGAAAAAAAAATGTGGAACGATTGTAAGTCTGCAATATACATTGTTTTCTTTCCTTTTCTTTAAAAAATCTGGTAGAATTTTCCATTCAGGTTAAAATTCAAAACAGTGGCTTTGCCATTAACAGTGGTTTTTCCCTTCAGTGACATGCTGAAGGGAAAGACATAATGATCAAGTGCTTCTTGTGAGATTACCATGAGAGGTTTGTTTGTTTAGGCAAGGTACGGCTTCATCGCCCAGACTGGAGTGTAGAGGTGTCATCTCAGTCACTGCAACCTCCACCTCCCGGGCTCAAGCAATCCCCCCACCTCAGCCTCCTGAGTACTGAGGACTCCAGGCACATGCCACCAGAACTGGCTAATTTCTTGTATTTTTGGTAGAGATGGGGTTTCTCCATGTTTCCAGGTTGGTCCCAAACTCATGAGCTCAAGTGATCTGCCCACCTCGGTCCCATAAAGTGCTGGGATTACAGACTTGAGCCTGTAATCAATACATGAGAGGCATTTTCAGGGCATGCTGTTTCCTTAAAGATAGCTACAAAGCGTACCAAAAAATAAAAAGGCGTTTTGAGGATTTAAATGTCTTTATATGCCATCATCAAATCTTGATCCTCACACGACCCTCCATTATCTACTCTGCCCCGATTTCTCCAAGCAAGTATAAGTATCTTTCATTTTTGACAAATATTTTTTATTCCTGAAGCAATTGAAGGAAAATCAGCTTGGAAGTCTTTTTCAGGGTCTAATCAGAGGTCTCACATGCTTCAACTGCTTTAGAATAGTGTATTTGTGTCCACAGGCTCTATTGAAAAAGAGACACATAGATTTTTGTGGACCAAATGAATTTAGTTAACTTCTTTCTGCTACAATGTGTTTCTTTAGTTTCAGTTACCCGCTTCCTACAGCATGGGCTCTACCAAGGTTAGGTAAAGGGATGTTTTAGTAAAACGACCTAAGTGATCATCAAAAAAGGTGTCAATTCTGGCAACGGAAGAGCTAAAGGGCCCTTTTACTCCACAAAGGGTAAACATTTTGGACTGAAATAACTACAGCACTCCCAAGGAAGATTAAGAGAAGGTTCTGGACTTCTCGTAGTCAAAGGACTGTGTGTGTTGAGGAGAGGGGTCGTTATAATTAGCAGAAAGAGTCTAAAGTGGAGACCACAGCTGAGATGTTACCACCTGGAGGCCTCTAGGAAGGGCCCCAAAACTGAGAGGCTCATGTTGAATGACAGGCTGGGGCAGATGAGTGAAAGACACTAGAGAGACCTTCCCAGAACACCCATCCTACCATGGACTCTGGAGTAGAGAAATGCTTTACATCATCTTCAGAACTCGGTATGTGCACGCCTAAGAGTAAGGACCATACAAGGTAGAGGCTAGAGATCAAGGCTATGTTTGTTTCTTTAGGAAAACCGTACACATTATTTTATAATCTAGGTCTTCTCTTGCAAGTAGATTAAGAGTCCCTTGTGGAATGAGAATATACGTTGTACAATTTTACCTCCCATTGAGTACCTGTGATCCTTTCTTTGCACATTATAAGAGTTCAATGAAAGTGCTCATGAGTACTGATGAAGTCTTTTGTATCTGCTAAGAACGCTTATCCTGGATAGCTAATGAAAAAGAAAATGCTGGCATCTTAAGTGAGCAGGTATTTTTTTATTCTGCAGCTGCTCAGTCTTCATTCTTTCATCCAAATTTATTGAGAACCCACATAATATGGTATTAAACACCTCAGGGATATGCAAATGAATATGATATGAATACTCCTCAAGTAGCTTATAATCCAGTTTGAAGAAAGACATAATATGTGCAGAATTGATGAGGTTGTAGAAAAAAGAGAAATAAGAACAGTGTGGATAACTATGAAAATCTGGCACCCTCTTTTGACAATTAGAGTACTTTATTATAAACTGTTCATTGGCAGCAAAAAGATATAAATATATGTAGATGTATATGTGTGTATGTGTATGAAGTTATATATTTATATTATATGTAACATGTTTATATATAAAATATATGATATTTATACAGAACATACTTTATGTATATATCCCATTTTATATTTATAATATGTATAATTTAAATAGGCATGAGTATATATGTGTATATATTTGTATAATAAAAGTGGAATAAATGTCTCTGTATTGCTTTGGGACACAAAGGATCTAGTTAAGAGCACCAGCTCTAAAGTCAGGCTGCCTGAGGTCAAACACAGGTACAAGCTCTAACACTTATTATTCATATGATTTTGGAAAATTAACCTACTTAAATCTCACTTTCTCATCTGCAAAACGGAGATCATGAGAATACCAGTCTTATGGGATTATTATGAGATATTGCCTGTAAAGTGCTAGGCATGGTGTTTAGCAAATAAATGGTGGCCGTTGCTTTATTATGTTCTCTAATATAGCATAAATATTTTCCCATCACATATATATATATTTGAGACAGAGTCTCGCTCTGTCACCAGGCTGGAGTGCAGTGGCGCGATCTAGGCTCACTGCAACCTCTGCCTCCTGTGTTCAAGTGATTCTCCTGCCTCAGCCTCCCAAGTAGCTGGGACTACAGACCGGCCCCACCACACCCAACTAATTTTTGTATTTTTAGTAGCGGCAGGGTTGGCCAGGATGGTCTCAATCTCCTGACCTCGTGATCCACCCACCTCGGCCTCCCAAAGTGCTGGGATTATAGGCGTGAGCCACCGCGCCCAGCCATAATCAATATTTTTTAGATAACCCTGATGTGTTCTCAAAATAGTTTTGTTGGATTAATGAACGGAAGATGCAATAAGGACTTTATGTATGATATGGCATTCATATATATTTTCAGTGTAATAAGGTGCCGACTGGAGTGGTGGGAAATGCCCTGTCCATAAGTACAAGTCTTAGTTTTGGAATTTGGTGCTGGATAGATATACACGAAAAAGGCATACTCCGCCATCCTCAAGTCTAGGGACTTAGAGGGATCCATGCAACATTTAAGAAAGGTAAAACGTTTAAAAAAACAAAGAAACAAATAGAAGTTTGCAGTCTGAAAGAATGAGAGTATAAAAGGACATTTTTATCATAGCATTTGGTTGATAGGAGAGAAGGGAAAACGTGTTGATGACCCTATTTCTCATTTCTCAAAATTCAGACTTCATTCTCTAACACACAGAATGTCTGCAATAAGATTCATCTTTACTGGTTTACAGGAACATGCCCTTAATATTTGCTGACTCTTTAAAAATCTTAAAAGGTTTTCTAGACGCAACTGGTAGAAATACAAGAAAAAAAAAGGGTGTCAATACCAAAAGCTACTATTGCTAGGACTAGTCTCAGTTATACTATACCATGTGTTTAAAGACAATTCTCATGTCTTTTCAGGTGATCGTTACAGCCTATGTCTGTAAATGCTTTTCTGTGGTCCTCACCTTGGCAGTGGCATGAGGGGAAGCACCCTTCTCCAGTAACAGCAGCGCCACCTTCTGGTTGTCATAATGAGCAGCAACATGGAGCGGGGTAAGGCCATTCTGTAAAGGGCGTGTTTAAGTTTCAGCATTAATAAATCAGGGTTAGCTGCCCTGAAGCTACCAGGATGCCTGGATATTGATTAAGTTCATGTTAATGAATTAATATAGTCAATAGAAAAAAAAAAGAATAAAGATAAACAAATCCCTAATAATTTTCATATTAAAAACAACTAAAGTTGAAAATGATTGAGCATATCACCAGCAAAGGGCATCTTGATGGTCACAATGTATAAAGGTCTAAACTGCTATGTAAGAAATACTATATTAACATTGCAGGAATTCTTCTTAATATACAGATGCTCTGGTGCTGTTGTGACAAGACTTTGAGGCACAGTTCAAAATGCTTTCTGAATCAGTGTGTACATTGACTTGACGGTCATGGATACACATCGCCACCATATCTATTTGGGATAGTTTCATCAGTTGTTCTCACATTCCTTTCAGAGAAGTGAGAAAAATGTCTTTAAGGATCTCCTAATCTATCACCTTGACTGTTACATAATTATAACGTATAGAAAATCTTTACCTTCCCTGCAGAATCTGCAGCAGCACGGCGTTGCAAGAGAAGTTTTGCCACATCCAGGCTTCCATACTTGGCTGCTACATGCAGTGGAGTAAAACCCTTCTGAAAATGTGAGAAACAAAAGTAAAATCGTATTTGTTTGTGTAACTCCTCACAAAATCTTTGTATTTGTTAACATATTAAGCAAACTATACTGATTCTTCATTTGGAAAAAAAACTGGTAGCATTAAATCTGTTAGCCACGAACAAGGACAAGGAAAAGAATGAAATTTAACATGCAAAAGTTTGGCTTGATAGATTGCACAAAAGAAATTTTATTTTAAGGGCTTGGAGACTGAAGTCTGACTTTATAGATTTGGGATTTTTAAAAGCCACTAGTGTCAGTAAACTGGCTCCAATTTGTGAATGGAAAAAAAAAAAGCCTTTTTCTTGTCTCTAAAATTAATAGAATTGAAACAACAGCTGCCTTCTCTCCAACTCTCCCCTTTCTTTCAAACCTTTTTATAACACCTGAATTCCAAATTTATTTAAATTTTAGGATATTTTGGCAGCCATAGTAAAAACAAGTATTTGTGAATTAGTTGACATATTTTTCTGCAGAAACAACAAGATAAACGGTCTATAGAACAAAAAACGTGCACTACTAAAAAGCAACTCCCTTTCTGACTTGTCCCCTTTCCCAGAAGACTCACAACTGTCTAAAAGACCAATTGCTTTTGTAAAATACATTCTACTTCTGGCATGATGTTGAGCTGATTAACACCAGACACTTAAACACACTGAAACTTTATAACTTTTTTTAGAAGGCTCCTCTCCTACACATGTTGATATGTGTACATTCAGTGTCTTGCATGCCTAAACAATGGCCTTACTCTGTACTTAGCAGTGTGTTATAAAAACGGATAAGTCTGTGGACTAAGATCTTGAGGATGGCACAGTTCCTACACCATGATCTCAAATCCATCCTCTTGGCCAGACAGTTTAATCACATGTTCTTCTGGCGCTACAGTCGGAGTAGGGAAATTCTAACACTGACCAGGGCCCGTAAAACACACAGCAAATATGCCTGGATTAGGTGCTCTAAGCTATGGCTTATTCTGGGACCATTTAAGCCCCCATCATAAACACAGGATATCCCCCAAGAAGCAATATTCCCCTTTCAGTGTCTCTAGACCAATTATTTTTAAATAAGATGACGTTTTTCTTTTTGCTTCTTTTTGAACATTTGGTATTAATAAATTCTTGGAAGACAGTGAATCTTCTGGCTTTTTCCAAGTGTGGGACAAATGTAGGAAGTATTTCTTCCTTCTTGCATTGTCCATATAAACCAGCATTTGTGGTTAAAGCTCTCCCCACTCCACTCAACACACACAATGATGAGGGTGATACCCTGGATGAAGCAGTTCTTTAAGACAAACTATATGACAAGGAAGAAAAAATAAACTCCTTATCTTTAAAGTCTTGCTAGAATAGTGATCCAACTCTTACAAGTTTGGAAATAATTATTAGACAAAATTCCGTAAGATATACTGTAGAATAACAAAACCAAAGTTAGAAGGCATCTCTTGAGTCATACATCTACCTTCCTCCTCTATGTCAATCCCACCAAGACTTATTTACCCTCTGATATTTAGAAACACTTACATGGCTTTAATAACGATGAATCAACCACTGTTGAGCTCTCATCAGTTTAACTCTTACAATGCTGTTTAACATTTTATTTTATTTTATTGCCCTAATTCACCATGGATCTAATTATATTTTTTAAATCCTAAAAATCTTTGAAAGAGAAGAAACTATTTTTTATTTTCTATTTCTGTATTTTATGTAACTTAATTTTGATGATTTACACCTCCCTCTGATAGGACAATCAGTCTCTCAGGTTATTACCACATTCGTTGTTTAGTTTCTATTTTTTAAGAACTTTTAAAATCCTTTCAACTTTTCAGAGTGAAAAATTTCAATAATTATCAATTTCTTACATCAAAATACTTTTTATAGCCACAGGCAACCAGATAAGACATAACAGCTAGTGGGCTACTCCTACGTATGAGAGGACAGAAGCCACATCACTATTTCAGTTTATATTTGCAACCTTCCTTCTCCCTGGATGCAGTCCCTATGCCTACTTATTATGAGAGAATTGAAATTGTCCTTTCATTAATCTGAATCACTGTTACATTTGAGGGAATTATTTTGCCCCACGACAAATCCACTTGCACTAGCTCTATTTATTTTGCTCTAATTAGCTGAGCATATTCATGTTTTATTCTAAGTTATCTCCAAATTATGAATGTCAAATAGAATGTATAAAGCATAGGAAAAATTACTCTGCCCTGTCATGAAACTTGGAACACAAGTAAAATTCTTTATTCGGTGTCATTAACAACTAAGGAAGTGTGATTTTTCCAGCCCAGCTCTGCTTAAACACTGCAAATACCCAGGCAACAGAATGGAAATTAACATGGGAATGAGAATGTCAGATACGTGGTGGCTAATGATAGGGTTGGCAAAGTGCAAGATTAAGTAAAGTGAGCTTCGATCTGGTACTACAACTCACAACACATACATCTAATGCAGTACCCTCTTACTCATTAGTATTACCAGTTCCATGTATTTAGGAATTTCATTTACCGTTTTGTTAAGAATATATTATAGATTTTATAATGCAAAGAATAAAAAGTAGTCCTTGCTTTATGAAAATCGTCTTAGAGTACTAGATATCTGTCCTAGCAACAACAGCGGCATTCATTAGAATGAAATTCAACACTCTTTATTAAAGACATATGGTGTGTGGCCTACCCATCCCCCACGTAGGGCGGTGACGGCAGGAATTCAAGGGCGGTGACGACAGGAATTCATGATCTGCCTAGCAACAGAGGAACCACCAATGGCACAGCTTGCCTCTAGCCCGCCAAGCGTCGACCAATAGTTTTGAAACACAGCAGCCAAGACTTAGCCAATCTTAGCTACCCGGCCTCCCACAGCC
>PVKV010040719.1:0-12017 GCA_004027835.1 Alouatta palliata
CTCTGCAGAAGCTGTGGAGTTTTCTTTGCTATGGTTTGGATGTTTGTCTCTTCCAAACCTCAGGTTGAAATTTAATCCCCAGTGTTGCAAGTGAGGCCTAATAGCAGGTGTTTGAGTCATGAGTCTCTCATGAATAGATTAATTTCATTCCTCAGGGGTGAGTGAGTTCTCACTCTGTTCCCAAGAGAGCTGGTTTTTAAAAAAGCCTGGTACTTTGCTCCCTTCTCTTTTGCTTCCTCTCTTGATATGTGATTTCTGCACATGGCAGCTCCTTGCCAACTTCCACCATAAGTGGAAGCAGCCTGAGGTCCTCACCAGAGGCCAAGCAGATGCAGGCACCATGCTTCTTGTACAGCCCACAGGACTGTGAGCCAAATAAACATTTTTTCTTTGTGAATTACCCAGACTCAAGTACTCTTTTATAGCAACACAAAATAGACTTCGATGTTTTTCTTCTAATATATTTGTGTTTCTTTTTCCTTTTGTGTTTCTTTTTTCTTTTTCCTTTTTGCCTTCTCTACTGAAGGAACATCGATTTTCTTAACGTCAGATTATTTGACTCTAACCACTTTAATTTCATAGCCTTGTCTCTCTATGTGAGCTCTAATTGTGTCAAAATTTTCTTGGATGTTTGTAAATCAGTGTTCAGCTCTATTTTATTCTTTGACGGCTCTAACTCTCAGCACTGGTTTACAGGACCAGAATGGTTGGCCACATTATCTTTTGTGCAACATAGAGGCGAGAAGAGTCCCTTCCTTGCTGCGGGGGAGTCATTATGCCCGCTGTGTTACCCTCAGCAATGGTAATGCAGATTAGGGGTTTAACATTTTCTAACTAGACACTTTTGGCTTTTCATAACCAGGCATGGTTGGGATCTGAACTCGTCTATGGCTGCTCATGTTACTCTTTTAGCTTTTTGTGATTTCTGCATTCTGAACAATGATCAAATCAAATGCTTTAGGAATCCAGTTCAAAGCACAAAGCAAAACAGACAATCCCATCTTATCATCTTACTGCATCTGATGTAGGCTCTCCAAGGCTGCCATAGATAGAGAATATGGTGTATTAAATATCTCCCAACTTCCCAAACTCCACTCAAGTGGTACCAGAGAGGCCTCCTTCACAGAATCCCCCAGGCTAGAGTCTGAGGTAGTGCTGCCAGTTCAGGGAACACTTCATCAGCTCAGCTGAACCCAACATGGGCTGTACGTTCATTTTGTTGTGAACTTGACTTTTTGCTCATTATGCTGCACCTCGAAGTCTGGGCTTCTTTCTGTTTACCTGATGCTCCATCTCCCAAGTCATGCTGAACCCCCATCTGGATGTCTGGGGCCATGGCACTCTATTTTGGTGATACTCGACCTTTCTCCCTAGAGCTTGGCTTGATTTTGAATATTCTTTATATCTTAACTCACTGCTCACCCTCCCCACTGGACTGGCCTTTCATGATTCTGATGGATAGGATTATTAATTATTTTGCAAATATGTATTACCTTATAGCTCCCACTAAGAGTGATATATGCTCCTCTGTTTCTATATTTTTGGTCTGGCCATGTGACTTCTTTGGCCAAAGGGATATTGACAGACACTATGTAAGCAGAGGCCTTAAATGTGCTGGCATGGTTTGGCTTGGGTCTGCAGTTTTTGTGACACCCATGTATTGAGCAGTCACTGCCCTTTCAGCCCAGGCCTGAGAACATGGGTCAGACCTGAACCCAGTTGATGGCTTGGAAGCAAGTTCAGGCAACCTGCAGCCTGACAGATTCCTCTGAGCCACCATTGGTCTGCAAAACCCATAAGCATGAGAATAAATGCTGTGCTTGTAACACATCACAAGTTTTAAGATGGTTGGTTATGAAGCATTATTGTGTCAATAGTTGACTGATACACTAGACAAGGATGCTAACATTATACCTTCTCCCACAGGCCACTGTTGAGAACAGTCTAATGGATTTCTTTTCCCGGTCCCAAATCCCAGATTCCATTTTTCTCCGCCAACACTTGTGGCTGGGGTCCCAGCCTGCCATGTATCTAACCCCACCTGATGCATCACGGCCAATATACAGAGTAACCAAAGAAGATGCCAGAACTGCAGCATGCACAAGGATAGAAAATGAAGCATATCTAAGCCAAAGCTCAGACACGAAATCTCAAACAGAAGACACAGGAAAGAGGTTTTAGTTGGAAAGCCCTGAAGCTGCTAATGTAATATTCTCATGCCTTTTGTAAGTAGAGGTATAATTATTTCATTATGTTTTCCTGTGAAGTGTGAAAACTCTCTTTACCAATCCTCTTAAATTAGTTAAATATAATATTCAGCGAGACTGGAGAGAGAGCAATGTTAATTGAAAGTGGAGAGGTGTGTACAGGTTGATACAATGCAGCCAACTGTGACTAAAATTAATGTTTGGGGGTTCCTGCAACTGCCTGTTACCCTCAAGTTTATTCTATATTTCCAATAACAGCTTCTGGCACCCAGACAGCCTTGCTTAATGTTCCATAATTCCAGCACACCTTGAAGAATATTTTCTTAAAATTGGTCAAAGAAGATGCAGTTTTAATTACATTCCATTTGTAAAGTTTTGCCTCTTGTGGTGTTAAGGACAATGGGAGAATTTTTAGAAGTTCATCTCACTTTGAGTGGGTCATTGGTAAAATTGTCACCAAACCTGTCTCTGGTCTTATCTTAGAGTCTATCAAAGTTGGGGTTTCTCTCTCATCTATACCAGACCATAGCTGTATTATTTTGGATGATGGTAAAATGGAAATGACAGGTCATTAAGAGACAGAGATTGGTCAAAGGGTTTAATTCTACCTCTTTTCTTCATCATATACACTGTTGATATGGATGGCTGCATCCCCACCCAAACTTCATCTTGAATTGTAGCTCCCATAATTCTAACATGTTGTGGGAGAGACCCAATAGGAGATAATTAAACCATGGAGGAAGTTCCCCTCATACTATTCTTATGAATACCATAAGAATGGGTCTCACAAGATCTGATAGTTTCATAAGGGGAAACCTCTTTCACTTTTTTCTGATTCTGTCTTGTCTGCTGCCACGCAAGATATGCCTTTCACCTTCCACTGTGATTGTGAGGCCTCCCAGCCATGTGGAACCACGAGTCAATTAAAGTTCTTTTTATTTATAAATGACTCAGTCTCAGGTATATCTTTATCAGCAGCATGAAAATGAGCTAATACAGTGAATTGGTAATGAGAGAGTGGATGCTGCTGTAAAGATACCTGAAAATGTGGAATTGACTTTGGAACTGGGTAACAGGTAGATGTTGGAATGGTTTGGAGGGCTCAGAAGAAGATAGGAAAATGTGGGAAAGTTTGGAACTTAGAGATTTGGAGGGCTGAGAAGACAGGAAGATGTGGGAAAGTTTAGAACTTCCTAGAGACTTGTTGAATGGCTTTAACCAAAATGCTGATAGTGATATGGACAATAAAATCCAAGCTAAGGTGGTCTCAGATGGAGATGAGGAACTTGTTGGGAACTTGAGTAAAGGTAATTCTTGCTGTGTTTTAGCAATGACACTGGTGGCATTTTGCTCCTGCCTTAGAGATTTGTGGAGTTTTGAACTTAAAAGAGATAATTTACAGTATTTGGCAGAATAAATTTCTAAGCAGCAAAGTGTTCAAGAAGTGACTTGGGTGCTGTTAAAATATTCCATTTTAAAAGGGAAATAGAGTATAAAAGTTTAGATAATTTACAGCTTGACAATGTGATAGAAAAGAAGAACCGAATTTTCTGAGGAAAAGTTCAAGTCTTTGGCATAAATTTGCATAAATAACGAGGAGCCAAATATTAATCACCAAGACAATGGGAAAAATGTATCCAGGGCATGTCAGAGACCCTTGCAGCAGCCCCTCCCACCACAGGCCCAGAAGCTTAGGAGGGAAAAATGGTTTAATGGGCTTGGACCAGGGCTGTCCTGCTGTGTGCAGCCTGGGGACTTGGTGCCCTGCATCTCATCTGCTCTAGCCATGACTAAAAGGGCCCAAGGTGTAGCATAGGCCATGGCTTCAGAGGGTGCAAGCCTCAAGCCTTGGCAGCTTTCATGTGATGTTGAGCCTGTAGGTGCACAAAAGTCAAGAACTGAGGTTTGAAAACCTCTGCCTACATTTCAAAGTATGTATAAAAGTGCCTGGATGTCCAGGCAAAGTTTGCTGAGTGGTGTGACCCTCATGAAGAACCTCTGGTAGGGCAGTGCAGAAAGAAAATGTGGGGTGTGAGTTCCCATACAGAGTTCCGACTGGGCACTGCCTAATGAAGCTATGACAAGAGGGCCATGGTCTTCCACACCCCAAAATGGTGGATCCACTGAGAGCTTGCACCATGCACCTGGAAAAGCCACAGACACTCAACACCAGCCCATGAAAACAGCCAGTAGTGAGATTGTACCATGCAAAGTCACAGGGGCAGAGCTGCCCAAGGCTATGGGAGCACACCTCTTGCATTAGCATGTCCTGGATATGAGACATGGAGTCAAAGGAGACCATTTTGGAACTTCAAGGTTTAATAATGGCCCTATTGGATTTCAGTCTCGCATGGAGCCTGTTTCACCTTTGTTTTGGCCAATTTCTCCTATTTAGAATAGCTGTATTTATCCAATACCCATTGTATCTAGGAAGTAACTAACTTGCTTTTGATTTTTCAGATTCATAGGCAGAAGGGACTTGCCTTGTCTCAGATGAGACTTTGGACTGGGAACTTTTGAGTTAATGCTGAAATGAATTAAGACTTTGGGGGACTGTTGGGAAGGCATGATTGGTTTCAAATGGGAGGACATGAGATTTGGGAGAGGCCAGGGGCAGAATAATATGGTTGGCTATGTCCCCATCCAAATTTCATTTTGAATTGTAGCTCCCATAATTCCCAAATGTTGTGGGAGGAACTTAGCAAGAAGTAATTAAATCATGGGAGCAATTTCCCTTTTACTTTTCTCATGGTAGTGTATAAGTCTCACAGGATCTGATGGTTTTATAAGGGGAAACTCTTTTGGATTGGTCCTGATTCTCTCTTGTCTGCCACCATGTAAGATGTGCCTTTTGCCTTCCACCATGATTGTGAGGCCTCCCCTGGCATGTGGAACTGGGAGTCAATCAAATCTCTTTGTCTTTATAAATTTTCCAGTCTCGAGTGTATCTGTATCAGCAGCATGAAAACAGACTAATGCAACTGTCAAGCAATTTCTACCACTACTACTGCTTGAAGGTAAGTTCTTTAACTATATGGCCAATCCTAGACTCTATTACCTATTTGCTTGATGGAGAAAATGTTAGCAGAATAACCCAAGACCCCCAGCTGGGCCTGACAGAGCAACATTGACCATACCAACAGAGTGAGCAGATATCCTTTATTTGCTTCATTCGAGGAAGAAATTATGGGATCATGCTGGCATCCAATTACTTCTTTATTTATTTCAAATACCTAGGGTTTGTTTGTAACTATTTGTTCATAAAACGGTTTGGAACGTCTGGTTTAACCACACACAAGAAAATAACTCAAAAGGAAGTAGAGAGATGATTTAATTTTCTTTTCTTTGTTAGATATGCAGCCTATATTTGGAAGTGAAACCAAGATATTAGTACAGATTGCTTAAGAACAAGAGGTAATAATCTCAATTGTTAATACCAATTATTTCCCATAAAGAAGAAAATTGTTAAGCAGTGCTGTTTTTGACTTCTTAGCTAACATGATATATATTCCCAAAAGATACCATGACTACATCTTTCTAATTTCTCACTGACCATGGTTTTGTAACTGGATGAAGACTGCATTTTCTTCTGGGCCTCTCTGAGATGTGCCGATGCTTATGTCATTCACAAATGCACTGAACTTCAGGACATCTTTTTGGCCAAACTCCTACCTTTAACGATTTTATGCATCTGAAGTCTCAGGAATCTACTCCTATCTACAATTAATTAACTGAAGAGTTTGGTTCTTCATAAAGTGAAGTTTTCTTGCAGAATTCTTTGTTAATCATCCAACCTAAATTACCTCCCACTTTGCACTTTTGATCAGAGTGCTCTATTTCTTTAATTTTATAACTGTGTGTATATATATATATATATATATATATATATATAAAATTTTCATTTGTTTATTTTTTCATTTTTTTCTTCACTGGAATGCTGTGTTGTCGAGACTAAGGTCCTTTTTGTCTTATTCACTGTTATTTCTCTAATATCTTGAAGGATGCTGCCTCACAGTAGGCGTTCAATAAAACTTTATTGCAATTGAGAGTGAATGATAAATTTAGGCTCCTCTCACTTGCCCCATTTTCAAACCATCTCTTCTGCAAAGAGAGATCTCATTTTCTTTTATCTCTGCCAAACATTTCTGATTCCCTCAATTCCCATGGCTTCCAATGTGTCTCCATCTTGGTTGTCCCATTCTGGAAGATTTAATTTTGTCAAGGCTCCATGTTAGAATGTGCATCCAAACGTAACGTATTTCAGCAGTGGCCTGATGCAAGTGAGTAGATAGTTGGCCGAGAGATCCTCATTGAGAAGGAGTGGTAAAAGAGAAGTAAATTTCAATAGGAGGAAAATTGGGATCAAATAAAGAAATTCTGAGAAACCCTTTAAGTGAACACCACTGCAGGAGGGCTTCTTCTAGTTGGTGCTTTTAACAACCCATGGGTGAAGGGCTCCTGTTCAAATGTCCAGATCTAGGATAGTGAGGAGCCTACAAGAGAGTCCCAAAGCTTAGGGGATGGTGACCAAAATGAAGCAAAGGCCAAACTGTCACAGAGTCCATAAGTTGACTGCAGGGACCCCCCCATGTTTACAATTAATTTAAAAGCAAACTTCCTGCTTGTAGAAATAAAAGTATAAGGACTTTAACAAATCTGTAGCCTATCTGAAGGCCTGGTTAAACCTTTCCCCTTAGTCTCCAAACTAGTTTCTCTTGACTTAAGAGTCTTTGGTGAGGGAGTTAAGCCAACTATCCTTTGAATAACTCACTTCACGTGATTGAATAAACCAGGCTAGAATGCTTTTCGAGGAATCAGAAGGGAATAGTCCTATAATGATGCAGTTTATAACAACAGAACTGTTCCACTGATTTCTCTCTCTGCCCTAGAGTGCTGATATGACCTGCAGGGAAACAAGACATCTTTCACTGACCTAGGGCTCCCAGGTGTCGTCTTGGGTGGTTCAAGCCAGTGCCTGCTCCAGTTCTCAGCAGAGCAGCCATTTGTAAAGATCCATTCCACATTTTGGCCAACACTTCCCCAATTTCATCCTTGAGTTCTTTCAAAACACTTGGGTGGATGCCATCCAGACTTGCTATTTATCTCTATCTAGTTCGAGCATTTCTTCAGATTAGATCTACTGCCTCAAATTCATGGTCCACGGGTGATCATGAGGTGAGAGATGTCTCTGATGCCTTCATTTGTTCCTCCCATGCAATTTCTAATGTTCTTGAGGTCGTCAATGCAATAAAGTTTGCATCAACAAGAGTAAGAGTTCTCCAGACATCTGCTTCTTGTCCTTGTGTATTCAAAGAACACCCTGAAATCTTTCAAAGGCCTTCTCTCCTATCTGGGCTACCTAATTCTGGTAGGAGTATGGCTATTTTCTTGACGTGAAAGGTGATGTCCTTTTCTCTCTTGCCTTCCAGGATCCTAAATAGCTCATCTTTGGCTCCATGGATACATTGGTGCATGAAGGAGGAAGGTTTCCAAAATTCTTTTAAAAGTATCTCTATGCTCCAAGATTATAGGTGCTATTCCTAGTATATTGTTTCTAAATCCTGCTTCCATTTGGACCCAGACATAGGATAAACGTGGAATGTTTAAGAAACCTTAAATACAGGGGTAAAGCAAATTATAAGTAGACATGTGTCAACTGAAGAACCAAGAGGTTTGTGAATTTAGGGAGGAGGTTGCAGTTTGCAGGGTGCCCGTTTCACACACTGAGAAGTATAGCCTCTGGTAGAAACCAAGGCCAGCACTTTGAAGGAGAAAAGAGTGGAACAGAAATTTATGCCAAATGGGTTGGCTAATCATATATATTTAAGAAGTTATAGGAGATTCTATGAATATTCATGATGAGGGTGTGTCCACCAATCCACAGTGAACAAACATGTCTGTTACCTAAGTCCCTTGTTTACTTTGAGGTGGAGATTTCACATGTAAATGCATTACACTTAGGATTTGTCAAAAGATGAAACAGAGGACCCAGAGGTATCCTGTGCACAGGCTCTGTAAATTAGAACCAGTCCATAGTCGGTGGTCTCTTTGCAGGAAGGAATGCTGGTCAGTTGCTGTGTAAATCAGCAGTGGAACAAATCTTTCAAAAGAGCTGGTTTTTGTTTTGGTCTTAGGAAAGAAACTCTCATGGCAGTTAGTGAGGGAGGGGGCAAGTTGAGGCATGTCCAACTTCCAATCTCTTTGAGGCCAGAAAATCCATTTCTCTTTTTCTTTTTAGAGACAGGGTCTTGCTGTGTGCCCAGCTGCAGTGCAGTGTCGCGATCATGGATCACTGAAGCTACCACCTCCTGGGCTCTTGCTATGTTGCTCAGGCTGTTCTCAAACTCCTGGCCCCGAGTAGCCCACCTGCCTCGGCCTCCCAAAGTGCTACGATTATAGGCATGTGACACTACATTCAGCCCTGGAACTCAGTTTTTAAGGCTTCTCTGGTATCCCATTGGCCAAGATAGTTTCTGTTTTGTTTGGGGGGCTTAGAATTTTATTTTTGTTTCTCACATGGAAGGTGTGAACTTGAGATTATTAAACAAAGGGATGAATTTAGTGGCCTGATAAATCCGTATTCTTTAAATGTTGTTGGCCTGGCATGGTGGCTCACGCCTGTAATCCCAGCACTTTGGGAGGCTGAGGTGAGTGTATCACGAGGTCAAGAGATCGAGACCATCCTGGCCAACACGGTAAAACCCTGTCTCTACTAAAAATATAAAAATTAGCTGGGTGTGGTGGTGCACGCCTGCAGTCCCAGCTACTCAGGAGGCTGAGGCAGGAGAATCGCTTGAACCAGGGAGGCAGAGGTTGCAGTGAGCTGAGATCTCACCACTGCACTCTAGTCTGGGCAACAGAGCAAGACTCTGTCTCCAAAAAAAAAAAAAAAGTCATTATCTCCTTGAGTGAACATCATGGCAATTTCCTTGGTCAATACAGTGTAAGAATGCTACCTAGATTATGGATGTGCCATGCCAAGTGCTTATATGTGTTTGTCTTTGAGCACTATGCATTTCACACAAGCTCCGGACACCACTCACAGTGTAAGCAGATCTTCACAATCTATGCCCAACCCATATTTCCTTACTTACTTATTTACATTTCTCCTTCCTTTCTTCCCCCTCTAACCCTTTATTCTCCCTGAGGTGTAGCCACACCCAACTTCCCTGAACATACAACATCCATTTAGACCTCCATGAGCTCCCTATCTTGGGTGCCTTCCTTCTTCTCTACCCAGCTAGGGAAAGACTTCTTTCAGTTTCTCAGGCAGGAGTTCTTTCCCATGAGTCTCCTCAGCAATCAGCAAGGCCATGTCATATGGTTCTTAATGTGTTAGGTTATCATTTATTTAAATACGATTGTTACTGTACAAGGGAGTTATGTCCTTAGAGGTTTTGATGTTGGACAAAGAGGAGCCATTTCACATGTGGATTGACTGACTCTGGTCTCTTTGCTCCACTCTTCCCTGGCCTCTGTCAGCTGTAGTCCCCAAGACCTTCTGCAGGCCTGGTCCTGCCCAGCTCCTCTGACCAGGCAGGTGGATCCCATCTGGAGACAGGCCTCTAGATGAAGTCTTGCTGCCACAGAGCTGTCTGCATGTGAGCCTGAGGGCCTCTGACTATCCTGAGGCATGGCCTCTGTCTACTTCTCTACCACTTCTGTACGGTTGAATGTGTGCCTCTCTTTCCCTCCTGGCTCTCCTTGTCTGTGCCCTGACTCCTGCCTGAAAGGAACCATCTCCTCCCTACAGACTTTAGCCCTGCCCACAGGACTATTTGAAAACCACAGACTAGAATCCTCTGAGAATAAACAGACCACCCAAACTATATCCCCTCTGCCCTTCAGGGGATTTGAGGATCCCTTTCAGCCTGGCCTCACCACCTCTATCCAGGCAGCCTTGGATGTTCATGACATCTGATCCAAATTCTGCAACCTGGATGCAACTTTGCTGCCCTTGACTGGGTATTTGGGAACCCAAGAGCGCCAAGGGAGAGCTGTTGCAAAGATAGGCATAGGCGTCAGGAAGATTTGAGTTCAAGAGCCACGGTATTATTTCCTAGTTTGATGACCTTGGGAGAAAGCTTCCTGAGCCTCAGTTTACTTACCTGGAGAATGGGGATAACATCTATGCAACCTCATAGCATTGATGTGGGGATTAAATGATGTACAATATTTAGTATGGTGTCTAGCATTAAGAGGTAAAAACAGTTGGAGACCAACCTGGGCAACTTAGTGAGACTGCTGTCTCTACAAAAAATTTAAAAACTAGCCAGGCATGATGATGGGGACCTGTATTCTCAGCTACTCAGGAGGCTGAGGTAGGAGGATCACTTGAGCCCAGGAGTTTGGGGCTTCAGTGAGCTAGGATCACGTCACTGCACTTCAGCCTGGGCGACAGAGTGAGACCTTATCTATTAAAGTTACATTAATTTTTTAAGGGGTTAAAATAGCCTGGGCATGGTGGCTCACACCTGTAATTCCAGCACCCTGGAAAGGCAAGGCAGGTGGATCATTTGAGGTCAGGAATTCGAGACCAGCCAACATGATGGAAACCTGTATGCACTGAAAATACAAAAATTAGCTGGAAGTAGTGGTGCTTGCCTATAATCCCAGATACTCGGGAGGCTGAGGCAGGAGAATTGCTTGAACCTGGGAGGCTGACATTGCAGTGAGCTGAGATTGTGCCACTGCACTCCAGCCTGGGCAACAGAGAAAGATTCTACCACAAGAAAAGAAGAAAGAGGTTAAAGTAGAGCGATGATGATGGTGATGATGATGATGATGAAGAAGCACTGTTAGCCAGATTCCCTAGGTTATTGCACCTCTGGGATCAGCCTCTTAGCCATGCTGGTTTATCCATTCCTCTTCTATCTTTTCTGGTGCTCATTCCCTTCTCCTTGGGTCAACATTTCTGGCCTCAAACATGCCTCATGACTCTGGTAGCCCCAGGTACATCACAGCCTGTAGTCCTTTGAGCCAATCCTGCCCACTAGGCGGCGAGTTCACAGGTCCACCTGCTGGCTCAAAGCCTATGGCATTTCCTGCATGGAGCTGCCCTGATCCAGGTGCTGCACAGACACATTCATATCTCCTTGTATATCCAATGCCGTTTCTCAGGCATCTCCATGGGGAACAGTCAAGGTCAGAACAAACAAACATATAAAATCAATTTTACCTTGGGAACTAGCTCCTTTACAGAGCGCCTGTCTGATAGGCATCTCCTTTGCTCTAGATGAGCACGAGGGCGGTGCTGCAGGGACAGCTGCTCCCAGGGTCTCTTCAGAGGAACACATACAAAACACAACCAATCCTGGGAGAGAGAAAGAGTATGTGTCTGTGTGTGTGTGTGCGCTCGTGCGCACGCACACACACTGGCGGGCAGGGGGCTCCTGTTCTCCCTCTCCCTCTTGCTGTCCACCTCCTGTGTTTTCCCTCGTGCCTGCCTCTTGCCTCCTCCCCTGTGGTTTTCTGGGTCTGTTTCTCCACTTTTTCTGTCTTCTTGGTTTTTCTCTCTCCCCCAACCCACCGTGTTTCTTGCTGCTGCCCTCCTCTCTCCTCATCTCTCTCTTTTTTTATATATATATACTTTTTATTGCATTTTAGGTTTGGGGGTACACGTGAAGAACATGCAACATTGTTACATAGGTACACACATGGCAGTGTGATTTGCTGCCTTCCTCCCCATTACCTGTATCTGTTATTTCTCCCCATGCTATCCCTCCCCAACTCCCCACCCCCTGCTGTCCCTCCGACAGACCCCAGTGTGAGATGCTCCGCTCCCTGTGTCCATGTGTTCTCATTGTTCAA
>PVKV010040720.1:0-12015 GCA_004027835.1 Alouatta palliata
CCGCGCCCGGCCTTTTTTTTTTTTCTTTTTCAAAAGACGGGGTTTCACCATATTGGTCAGGCTGGTCTTGAACTCGTGACCTCAAGTGATCCGCCCGCCTCAGCCTCTCAAAGTGCTAGGATTACAGGCGTGAGCCACCGCGCCCAGGTCGAAATGTCTTAAATGAGTGAGCAAGTGAGTACATTCAGTCCGAAGTACAAGTAGGCATGCAGGAAAATAGTGCATACTTGTGGAAAGACTGGAGGAATATGTACTGGATGAGGAATGCTCCAGGGAAGAACTTCCTGTAACTTTGGTGATTTCTGGTTTTTTTTTTTTTTTTTTTGAGATAGTCTTGTTCCGTTGCCCAGGCTGGAGTGCAGTGGCATGATCTCAGCTCACTGCCACCTCTGCTTATCAGGTTCAGGCGATTCTCCTGCCTCAGTCTCCTGAGTAGCTGAGACTACAGGTGTGTGCCACCACACCCAGCTAATTTTTTGTATTTTTAGTAGAGATGGGGTTTCATTGTGTTGGCCAGGCTGGTCTCAAACTCCTGAGCTCAGGTGATCCACCTGTCTTTGTCTCCCAAAGTGTTGGGATTACAGGTGTGAGCCACCGTGCCTGGCGACTTTGGTGATTTCTAAAGATGTGTTGTTGGGTACTTTGGTAGGCAAGTGGCCCATGGCTTATCATTCCCAGGATCCCTGGCTGGGGAAGGACATCTTTGTGAAGCCTGGGGTTCCTTCCCACCCACTCCTACTCTGTCTAAATTCTGATTACACCCCTTTGGGTTATCATCATCTTCCTTCTTCCATTCTAAAGACAAGGAGTTCAGTGCATGCTTACAAACGCTTTTGGAGTCAAGCCTTGTCCTGGACATCATGAGCCCAGAGATGTCCACAGCTCAACACTATCCTGGCCAAGAAAGACAGACCTAAGAAAAGTCCAGCTTTGTCCTGGGAGCCCCAGTCTCGTACACATGACCTGAGAATTCACGGTATGCAGCTGTGAAGGACTGGTGCCTAACGGGGAAACAGACCTGTAAGGACTGCAGAATCATAGAAGGATGAGACTTCCTTCCAGAGGAGCAGCAGAGTTGGAGTCAGAGCTAAGTTCAAGTTGTAGATCTGCTACTTTTTATATCTTGCTTAAGTTATTTAACTCTTCTGTGCCCCAATTCCTTATCTATGACATGGGCACAATACTTTGTATTTTGTTTTGTTTTGGTTTTTTGAGATGGAGTCTCACTCTGTCACCCAGGCTGGAGTGCAGTGGTGCAATCTTGGCTCACTGCAACCTCTGCCTCCCGGGTTCAAGCAATTCTCCTTCCTCAGCCTCCCAAGTAGCTGGGATTACAGGCTTCTGCCACCATGCCTGGCTAATTTTTGTGTTTTTAGTAGAGACGGGTTTTCACCATGTTGGCCAGGCTGGTCTTGAACTCCTGACCTTAAGTGATCTGTCTGCCTCAGCCTCCTAAAGTGCTGGGATTACAGATGTGAGCCACCACGTCCAGCCAATACTTTGTATTTTGTAAAGTGGTTGTGAAGATCAAAAAGGTAATGGAATTTGCAAAGGACTGGGCACAGGACTGGCCCATAGTAAGCACTCAGTAAATGTTGATTCCCTTCTTTTCCTATGACTTGGTAAGGAAGGGTGAGGTTTGTAAATCCATTTAATTGGATTTTTAGAATTCCTGTGAGAATACCTTTGGCTTTTAACTAGAGCATTTAGTCTAATGCATTTAATGAATTTACTGGTATATTCAGATTTTTTTTTTTTTTTTTTTTTTTTTGAGGTGGAGTCTCGCTCTGTTGCCCAGGCTAGAGTGCAGTGGCGTGATCTTGACTCACTGCAGCCTCCGCCTCCTGGGTTCAAGCAATTCTCATCATGCCTCAGCCTTTCTAGTAGCTGGGACTATAGACGTGTGCCACCACACCTGGCTAACTTTTGCATTTTTAGTAGAGACAAGGTTTTATCATGTTGGCCAGACTGGTCTCAAACTCCAGACCTCAGGTGATCCGCCCACCTCAGCCTCCCAAAGTTCTTGGATTACAGGCGTGAGCCACCTGACCCGGCCCATTTTTCCTACTATACCAGTTTGAAAGTTAAATTCTCTTTTTCTATTAGTACTATTTTAGTGATCTCCCTAGCAATTACCACGTGTATTCTTTTTTTTTTTTTTTTTTTTGAGACAGAGTCTTGCTCTGTCACCCAGGCTGGAGTGTAGTGTTGCCATCTCAGCTCACTGCAACCTCCTCCTCCTGGGTTCAGGTGATTCGCCTGCCTAAGCCTCCCTAGCAGCTCAGACTACAGGCGCCCACCACCATGCGCAGCTAATTTTTGTATTTTTTAGTAGAGACGAGGTTTCACCATGTTGGCCAGGCTGATCTTGAACTCCTGACCTTGTGATCTGCCCACTTTGGCCTTCCAGAGTGCTGGGATTACAGGATAAGCCACTGTGCCAAGCATTCTTGGTAAGCCACATGCATTCTTAACTTACCAAAGTGTCATGCTAATAAATACCTTTACAGGAAGGATAGTTTCCTGAGATGCAGACAGGAAGAGAGAACATTCCAGGCTAGTGAACGGAGAAACAAGCAGATGAATAGGGGAAGATTTAATTGCTATTTGAGTCAGAGTGGTGCTAGAGCAAGATCAGTGAGCTGGGGGTGGGTGGTTTAAAACCATCCAGGAAGGATGTCTTGGTCTGAAAAAGATCTTTGAGAAGAACAAGCATAACTCCTCCTCAACCCAGGAAAAACAGTGATTTTCCTGAAGCTTCCCAGGAGGCAGTGGCAGAGTTTGGTCTGAAGCTGGATGTCTTTAGCAGTCTATGTCCCTGCCTCTATACCTACCCTAGCCATGCTCACTCTGTCCCTTTTCTAGCAATTCCTCAGTCTCTGCTTACCTGTCTAAATACTGCCCATTCGTCAAAACCCAGTTCCATTAAATCAATCCAAACATATTTTCTATTTTTGTATTTTGTATTTTTATTTTATTATTATTATTATTTTTGAGACGGAGTCTTGCTCTGTCGCCCAGCTGGAGTACAGTGGTGCAATCTTGGCTCACTGCAACCTCTACTGCCTGGGTTCAAGCAATTCCCCTCTCTCAGCCTCCCAAATAGCTGGGACTACAGAATTAAAGAATTAGTCTAAATAATTCGAGCACCTGAAGGTTTGGGCATTGGGGGTGGTCTAGAGGCAGGGAGAGGGACCCAGCCTCAGGGAATGGTACTTAAGGCCAAGAGAACAGACAAGGTGTTAAGATAGGGAAGAATGGCCAGGAGCAGATGCCCCTGGTTTGGAGCTAGAGGAAGAGGATGACATGAAGCCCCAGAGCAGAAAACCTGAATCTAGTTGCCAAAATTAGAGGGAAGTGGTTCTTTTTGCAAAGTTTTGCTAATCCATTTGCCCTGGTCCTTAAAGAGCAGGATAGGGGAGAATTCAAAATCAAGAAAAATAGTTTTTAGAATAAGATACACACTGAGTACACACTCTCTCCAGACTTCAGAGCCTCTCAGAGTGCAACTGAGGTATCTCTGGGTCCTCCCATCATTGCTTCACCTGAGGCCTGTCACAGAGAGGGCCTAGGCTGGGTGAATGAACAAAAGTGAATGCATGAAAAAGAGCTCTGGCAAATTAATCAACAAATGCTAAGTGGCATTAACAGCATATAGTGGATTATGGGAATTATTTCAGCAAGGAGACTTGAGTCCTGGTTCTGACATTTATTATCTGTGTAAGTAGGTAACTTGGTTTCCCTGTTTTCCATTGGTAAAATGAAGATATTAATAGTATCTACTGGTGGGTGCGGTGGCTCATGCCTGTAATCCCAGCACTTTGGGAAGCTGAGGTGGGTGGATCACCGAATTCGGGACCAGCCTGACCAATATGGTTAAACCCTGTTTGCACTACAAATACAAAAATTATCCGGGCATGGTGGCATGCGCCTGTAGTCCCAGCTACTCAGGAGACTGAGACAGGAGAATTGCTTGAACCCGGGAGGCGGAGGTTGCAGTGAGCTGAGATCACAGCACTGCACTCCAGCCTGGGTGACAGAGCAAGACTCCGTCTCAATAAATAAATAAATAAATAAATAAATTAAAAATAGTATCTCGTAGGATTTTTATGAGGATGAAATAAATGAGATAACATGAAAAGTAATAGTGCCTGGGACATACTAGGTGCTGAGAATATGTTATTGCTATGAGGATTAAAGTGGGAAAGTGTGATGGTAGCTATGGCTAGCTTAGAGGCCCTCCACCTGCTGCAGGTGCTCTGACAACCCCACAGTGTGCCTGCAGAAGGGATTCTTGGTCCCTTCACCCTCCTTCCCTGTTTGGGTAGGATTGTCTTTGCAAAGGGAACCAGGGGTCCCCCTCTAGTTGTTTTATGGGTCAGTCAGGGTCGCTGTACGGAGGGAACTCTGGCAGCTGGTTTTTGGAGATCGATCCTCTCATTTTGGGGAGACCCAAGGCTGGTGGCTGGAGATCCTCTTTCTGCGTTATGTGGAACAGACAGGGCGCCCTCTCCTGATCAAAGGCGGGAACACCACTAGGTCAGAGTTTCTGGGATGGGCCTCATCGGGTCTCACTGCCTGCAAAGGTGCTTGCTCTCCATTGCTGATATGGAGACAGTCCTGGCAAGCAAAGTTTAGGGGAAAGGCGCCAAGGCTGGGAGGAAACTGGCTTAATGTTTTAGAAGGGCGAGGCTGGATAATTCGGTTAGAATGGAGGTGCGGGGCAGGAGAGACGGGCGGATGAAAAAGAGAAATCGGGCCCCTATTGAATTAATTTTCTGTTCTTTCAACAGGTGATGGAACGCAGCTGAGAGGTAAGGCGACAAGGTGGCCTATCCAACATGCTAAACCCAGGTGTCCAGAGCCCTTCCTGCTGCCCTCACGCAGCCGAAATTATTGGGGGCAGACCCGGGCTGCAGAGCATGGCTGGAGGACACCCCAGATTTAGGGGGAGAGCCGGGGGTCGGGGTCTCCAGAAGCGGGGAGGAGCCAGCGGAGGATCTGGGCGCAGTTTCCTCTCTAAGTTCCGCCCCGAGAGCGCCGGCCCCGCCCCCGCCGCTCGCGCTCAGACCAGCCCGCGGAGGCAGCCCTCGACCCCGGCCCTCCCGGGCCCCCGGGTTCCGCCGGCAATCTCGCCACCATCGCCTCGGTGAGTATGGGCGTGGGTGTGCTGGGCCGCCGGGCAGCCCCCACTCGGGGGAGCTTGGCCGCGGGGTCCGGCCTCTGTAGGGCTGGGCCCCATGCTCTGGGAGTCCTGGTGCCTGCCCTCCTGTCTTACATACTGTTTCCCGGGAACTGCTGCTGTCTGGACTTGGCCGAGCTGGCCCCCTTCTTCTCTCTCGCCAGCCTGGGGCCGGGTGTGCAGGGGCTTATCTCTCTCCTTTTTATTCCGCGGGGCCTCCTGGTCAGGAGTCCTAGGTGGGGAAGATGGGACCCCGGGAGTGGGAACCCCATAGATTAGTTTTGAATGGCCACTCTGCCATTTATTAGCCTTGGCCTTGAGTAAGTGTTTTGAACCTCCCCGAGCCTCAGTTTCCTCATCTGTAAAATGGAAATATACAGGTTATAGCACCTACTTCATAGAATTACGGTGAGGATTAAAAGGGACACTGTATATCAAGTACATAGTAGCAGGGGGCCTAGTATTCCTTAGGCACTCAGTAAATGCGGGTTCAGACTCGAGGCTGAGAAGATCTCTAGGGACTTTGGAGCTTAGGTAGCTCCAAAGAAAGCAATTTTCAGCTAAGTAGTACCTGTGAGGAAGGTAGAGCTGTCTGCAGGCTGAACAACTGCCCTTCAGCTCCACCCTGAGGTGTGGAGTAGAATGACCAAGTTGAAAGGACCTTGGAAGTAATCTAAACATGTGATCCTCATGTTGCAGAACTGTGGAAACAAATCCTGAGTGGTTAAATGGCTCACCCAAGGTCACACAGCTAAATGGGAGGCCAGGCATACCTCCAAGAATTGGAACAGACTGTCCCTTGAACCTCCTCATCAACCCCTGATTTGGGCAGTGCCTCTTCATTCCCTGAAGATCTAGTCTTCAACTTGGGAATCCTAGTGGTTCCTGAGGGATGTAGAGCTGCAGCCTTCAGGGCGGGATGTTGGGAGGGAAGACTAGTGCTACTGCAGCTGCAGTCTGGGTTTGGGCTGAGTGAGGGAGATGTCCCCATCTAGAGCCTTAACAGACTTAAGAGTCCATTTAGGGATGATCCAGGGAAGGTGTTTTTTTTTTTTTCCTGGGAGAGTCACCAGCTCCCTGGGGAGATCCTTGATACCCCAAAAAGGAAGAGAGGAACTTGAGCAATTGGAGCAGGCTGCCTGATCAGGCCTGGCAGCTGGAAGGAAATGGGTGAGAATGTAGAGGCGTAGCCACCTGGCGTGTTCTGGAATGCCAGGATGCCAACCTAACTGAGAAAAGGGCTCTTTTTGAGGGTGGAACTAAAGGGGAGAGTCCTGTGGGAGGGGCCAGGAAGAGTTAGGACTTGATTTGACAAGGCCTTTGAGCCCAGAAGGGCATGTTCTTTATGTGTCTGGAGCCAGCCCTAGCTTAGCAACAATAAGCCAACGTTCCAGGGATGGCTTTCCCTCCGGCTCAGCATAGGGCTTTGAGGAAGAGCCTTTCTCTCACTGAGTGTCTTGATTTCTCTATCTTTACAATGGGAGTAGGGCTAATTGGCTTATCTATGTAGAATTTGGTTTTTCCTTTTTTTACCTCCTGTGAACAGGTGCCTCTTCTGCTTCTCTCACTCCAGTCCTAACCTGACCTTTCTGTCTCGAACTCTGATCCAGAGAGGAAGGGGTCAAAGAAGGCCAGAGTTGCAGTGTGTAACTCTTTTGGGTCACATGTGTATCTGTTTGCTCTGTGATCCTGAGCAGATTCCTGCCCCAACTTTCTCTTTTGTACACTGTGGGGATCTGGGCTAGGATTGTTGATATACACTTAGTTATTATAGTTCCTGACCATAGCTACCCTTATCTGAGGGAGAAATCACAGTCCTCAGGAACCCTCATCTGTTCACAGGAGAGTGGCGGACAGCCCTCTGGGCACTGGGAAGCCTCTAGAAGCTGACCAAGCAGCTCTCTCCAGCAAATAGCAAGCCCAAGCTAGCACCAGACCTGATTCTGCAAAACCTTTCACCCTCAGGGCACGTGAGGGAGCAGGCTGGGACAAGCAGGGGGCTCAGGGTTCTGTCAGCTTCCATGGGATCCCTGCTGCTGTGGACTGCGGCGTAGACATCCAGAGCACACAGAGCCTGGGAAGGGACTGAAGGTGCAGGAGGGCCCTGGGCCAGTGGGGAAGCAATACAAGCTGTTGAGAGGCCCTGCAACCTGGAGGCTGGGCCTGAGGCTCAAAGGCCTGGGGGAGGAGATGGACCATTTCATCCACTGGTACGTTTTAGGGGTTTTTTTTTTGTTTGTTTTTTTTTTGAGACCGTGTTTCACTCTTGTTGCCCCCAGGCTGGAGTGCAATGGTGTAATCTCGACTCACTGTACCCTCAGTCTCCTGGGTTCAAGCGATTCTTCTGCCTCGGTCTCTCAAGTAGCTGAGATTACAGGCACCTGCCACCACATCCAGCTAATTTTTGTATTTTTAGTAGAGATGGGATTTCACCGTGTTGGCCAGGCTGGTCTCCAATTCCCGACCTCAGATGATCCACCCACCTCAGCCTCCCGAAGTGCTGGGATTACAGGAGTGAGCCACCGTGTTGGCTTAGGGTTGGTTCTTGAAATAAGGAGAGACTAGTTAAAGCAGCTCCTGTAGTCCTAGGCCTGTCAAGCTAGGTGAAGAGGAGTGAGGAGAAGCTCTCTCAATCCATTCAAGCTTCATCCTAGCACAGATTTGGTTCATTGTCTTCCCTGTGAAATTGAGGTGGAATGTTGTTTTGGGATTCTGAGTCAGTTTTCCTCATCCAGGGCAGGAGCTATCCAAGTTTAGGTGACTTCCTCCTCAGACTCCCCACCCCATAGCATACAGCTGAGTTTAGGACTGAGCACAAGGGCTGACTTCATCACTGAGTCCCAGCCTTGCTGCTGGGGCCCTGACAGCATGCCACTCCATCCCCAGGTCTGACAAGATGTACCAGGTCCCACTACCACTGGACCGGGATGGGACCCTGGTACGGCTCCGCTTCACCCTGGTGGCCCTGGTCACGGTCTGCTGTCCACTTGTCGCCTTCCTCTTCTGCATCCTCTGGTCCCTGCTCTTCCACTTCAAGGAGACAACGGCCACACACTGTGGGGTAGGGCATGGGGACACTGATACCTCATATTCAGGCCAATCTGGATCTTCTTTAGATCTTGAATCTCTTTTAACAAGATTAGCCAGCTCTCCATTGGGGCCCATCAAACATACAGGGCTGCTGGGGGGATGCCTGCAAATTGATATCTCAAGGGTTCGTCTCCTTCTGCCTTCTGAAGGCTGTAGTCACTGAAGTGGGCAGACCTAGAGCCAAACCTTACTTTACAGAATAGTAGATTCTGGAACCCCAGGGTTTCCTGGGAAGTGAAGAGAGAAAAGGATTGGGTTACAGAGTATTTTGGGTCTCTTAATGTAGCACTGTGCACTTGTGCCTGTCTTTGTGGGAATGTGATTCAGTATACGTGTGGGTGATTGTGGGGGGCATGGCAGTATATAATGGCTTTGAGTGGGGTATGTGTGTGAGAGACTGTATCTGTGCCTGTCTGTATGGAGATCTGATTGTGTACATGTGTACGTGTCCTGGGGTGAGTCCCATGCCCTCTGAGGTTCCATGGATATCTGTGTACCCTCTGGACAGCGATACGGGGTGCTGGGCCCGGAAGAAAGATGTAAGACTGCTTTCTCTAGGATGTTAAAGTAAATAGGGTGGGACATGTGTCAAACTCTGTAGTGCTCCTAATTCATTTACTGACTCTATATTACCTGAGACACAGAGAGTCAGCCTCAGTTTTCTCATATCTGAAATAGAATTAGTTAGCTGGGCATGGTGGTGTGCATCTGTAGTCCTAGCTCCTCGGGAGCCTGAGGTGGGAGGATCGCTTAAGCCTAGAAGTCTGAGGCTGCAGTGAGCTATAGTTGTCCCACTTCATTCCAGCCTCATGACAGAGTGAGACCCTCATCTCTAAAAAATAAAACAAAATACAGTTGATAATTCCTGTCCTGCTCCTTCCCATGGCTAGTGTAGAGCTCTAGGTAGAGGAAGGATGGGAAGGTAGTTTAGGGAGGATGAAGTGTGAGGAGCAGAAGGAGGAGGAGGAAGAGACTGTCAGGTTGGAAGGCAGGAAATGATCTTAGCCTGGGGGCTCTTGGTGGAGAAGAGGCAGGTTCTGCACATGGACCCTTGGGCTCCCTCAGAGTTCTGAAGGCCTCCCAGCCAGCTGAATCCCCTCTTCCTGTAAAGAACATCTGCTTCAGAGAAATGGCTAGGACTAGCAGTGGGGTCTAGTTGTGATATGGGGTGGAGCCCCACTTTTTTTTTTTTTTTTTTTTTTTTTTTTGAGAAGGAGTCACACTCTGTTGCCCAGGCTGGAGTGCAGTGGCATGATCTCGGCTCACTGCAACCTCCGCCTCCTGGGTTCAAACAATTCTCCTGCCTCAGCCTCCTGAGTAGCTGGGATTATAGGTGCACACCACCACACTTGGCTGATTTTTGTACTTTTAGTAGAGACGAGGTTTCACCATGTTAGTCAGGTGGGTCTCAAACTCCTGAACTCGTGATCTGCCTGCCTCAGCCTCCCAAAGTGTTGGGATTACAGGCGTGAGCCACAGAGCCTGGCCCAAGGGTGGAGCCCCACTTCTTTTCTTCATGTGACTGGAAATTTCCCCTCCTTCTGATTTGTCAGTGGGTAGACAAGGGCATTGAGGTATGGACACCCAATCTGATGAGACCCAGGGCTGGGAGCTATCAGAAATAACAAAACCGGAAGAAAGGGGTGACCAGGTGATCTGAGGGGGAGAATTACCCTTTCCTGACCTAGTGTTTATCTCAGATAATACATCAGAATTATCTGTTACCCTAGCCACTCCTGATCACCATGCAAAACCCTGCCCATCTAGCTCCAAAACGTCTCGCTGTCCTCCGTGGGGCTAACTTAATCACTCCCTCCTCTGGGTGCTCACGATTCCCTGTGTTATCTCTCTGTCACATCATATTTGTGTCTGTCTTTCCCACCAGATGAGGATCTCCTTGAGGAGACACTACATTTGAGTGAGAAAGTATTTGGATTTTTTTGTTTGTATTAGAGGTAGGGTCTCATTCTGTTGCCCAGGCCACAGTACAGTGGTATGATCATAGCTCACTGCAGTCTCAAACTCCTGGGATCAATCAGTCTTCCTAACCTCAGCCTCCTGAGTAACTAGGACTACAGGTGTGAGCCACCACACCCAGCTTAATTAAAAAAAAATTTTTGTGTGGAAACGGGGTCTCACCATGTTGCCTAGGCTGGAGTGCAGTGGCATGATCATAGCTCACTGCAGCTTCAACCACCAGGGCACAAGTGATCCTTCTTCCTCAGCCTCCTGAGTAGCCAGTACTATAGGTGTGCACCACCATGCCCAGCTAATTTTTGTGTATGTGTGTGGAGACAGGGTCTCACACTGTTGCCCAAGCTGGTCTTGAACTCCTGACCTCAAGTGATCGTCCCACCTCGGCCTCCCAAAGCACTGGGATTATAAGCGTGAGCCACTGTGCCTGGCCAGAAAGTGTTTGTTGAAAAAATGATTAGGACTCCCCAGCCAAGTACCCTGGGGAAAGGAAGGCATGGTATAAGTCAATCATAGTCCAAGCAATATTATAATATTTGTATGGCATATGGAGTTAAACAGACTAGGCTATTTGTTCTGCCCCTTGTGGCTGATGCCAAGGGCTGATAGGATCAATAACCTATTAGCTAGATTATTGCATACCTTGCATACCTATTATCTGTTCTTGGCATACCAGTTAGGGAATTAAGATATAGATAGTTGCTGGAGTACTTGGTTCCTCTGGAGCAGTACTAGGTCTGTGACCATGAGGGTATGGTTCCACCTGCAAATTTGTCTTTTTTTTAGGTGAAGTTTTACTCTTGTTGCCCAGGCTGGAGTGCCATGGCGTGATCTTGGCTCACTGCAACCTCTGCCTCCCGGGTTCAAGCGATTCTCCTGCCTTAGCCTCCTGAGTAGCTGGGATTACAGGCATGCGCCACCATGCCCTGCTAATTTTGTATTTTTATATATATTTATTTCTTTTTTTTTTTTTTGTAACACTTCTACTTATTTTACTTGGTAAATTTTGTATTTTTAGTAGAGATGGGGTTTCTCCATGTTGGTCAGACTGGTCTCAAACTCCTGACCTCAGGTGATCTGCCCGCCTCGACCTCCGAAAGTGTTGGGATTATAGGCATGAGCCACTTCACCTGGTTCCACCCGGGAATTTTTATATTTGCTCTGAATTTCCCGCTCAGAGTATCCCAGAAATGGCCGGCCCTAGGAATAAAAGAAGCAAGCTAATCCAACATATCTATAATTGATTACTTTGCCTATGCTCACATATTCCTAGTGATGGGGAGCTTCCTTGCTCCCCAGGTAGCCTCTTCTAAGGAAGCTTAATAACTAATAATTAGCAAGCTTTTTTTTTTTTTTTTTGAGACGGAGTTTAGCTCTTGTTACCCAGGCTGGAGTGCAATGGCGCGATCTCGGCTCACCGCAACCTCCGCCTCCTGGGTTCAAGCAATTCTCCTGCCTCAGCCTCCCGAGTAGCTGGAACTACAGGCATGTGCCACCATGCCCAGCTAATTTTTGTATTTTTAGTAGAGACGGGGTTTCACCATGGTCTCGATCTCTTGACCTCGTGATCCACCCGCCTCGGCCTCCCAAAGTGCTGGGATTACAGGCGTGAGCCACTGCGCCCAGCCAGCAAGCTTTTTTCTTTCTTTCTTTCCTTTTTTTTTTTTTGAGACAGAGTCTTGCTATGTTGCCCAGGCTTGAGTGCAGTGACATGATCTTGGCTCACTGTAACCTCTGCCTCCTGGGTTCAAGCAATTCTCCTGCCTCAG
>PVKV010040722.1:0-12017 GCA_004027835.1 Alouatta palliata
TCATAGCATGCTACAGCCTTGAACTCCTGGTCTCATGCAATCCCCTTGCCTCAACCTCCCAAGTAGCTGGGATTACAAGATGCATGCCACTGTGCCCAACCCAGATCTTGATTGATTGATTGATATTGTGTGTGTGTGTGTGTGTGTGTGTGTGTGTGTAGATGGGGTCTTGCTATGTTGCCCAGGCTGATCTTGAATTCAGGCATCAAATTATCCTCCCACTTCAGCTTCCCAAAGTGCTGAGTCTACAGGTGTGAGCCACTGTGCCTGGCCTTCATGTCTTAATTTATAAAGGTGACTGGTGACAACAGGGGGGAGAGGCTAATGCCATTGAAAGAAGAAGTTATTACTAACAGTTCCTGAGAGAAGGGGGCGTGCCACCGTGCAGGGCCACACGAGGAAGCACCAGGTTTGGTCAGGAGGGAGAAACAGAAAGGAGGGGAGACCCTTTATCATGTTTTTCAAGAAAAAGGTAAGATGGCCAGGCACGATGGCTCACGCCTATAATCCCAGCACTTTGGGAGGCCGAGGTAGACAGATCACCTGAGGTCGGGAGTTCAAGACTAGCCTGACCAAGATGGAGAAATCCCATCTCTAAAAAAAAAAAAGAAAGAAAGAAAAAAAAAGAAAAAGGCAAGACAAAAAAGAAAGAAAAAAAAAGAAAATGAAAAAGGCAAGACAGAGCAGGCTAAACAGCTTAGCATTGTTTAGTTTGAATAATGTCAGTGAGCTCTGGGCTATAGGGATGATCTCTAGTTGTCCAGAACCTGGCCCTGGGCTGGTTTAGGGAGTGGAAAATATTGGCCTGGTGTGTGAGAATTAGAGAAAGAAGGTGGTTGGGCATTTGGATTGGTTGAAGGGTTTATTTGTTTGTTAGAGGGGGGTCTTGCTGTGTTGTCCAGACTGGTCTTGAACCCCCAGTTTCAAGTGATCTCAAGTAATCCTCCTGCCTCAGTCTCCCAAAGTGTTGGTATTATAGGCGTGAACTCCCACATCTGGCCTGGTTGGGAAGTTTGTTATGTGATTTTTTTTTTTTTTTTGCATCTGTGAAAGTGGGTTACAGAGGGGATGTAAACCACTTTGTTTGGCCCTGTGAGTAATGGATGCCAAATAGATAAAAACACAATCTAAGAAAGCACAGAACATGGACTAAGAAGGGAGGGACCACTTGAGAGCCTGGTCAGAACAAATCTCAGGATTGTTCTCTGAGGAGTGCAGAAGCTGTGGGGGAGGGAAGAAAAGAAAGCACAGAACAATATTGTGAGAAGGCCTTTCTGAGGAGCAACGTTTAAGCTGAGACTGAGAAGCTATAAAAGAGCCAGCCATGCAAAGAGCCTGAAGTAGAAGATACAGGTAGAGGGAACAGCAGTTGCAGAAGCCCTAGGTCAGAATGGAGCTGGAGAGGTAGGCAAAGGACAGATCACACAAGGCCTTATAGGCTTCCCAGCTGTAACGATTTTGCCAAGGGAGTGACATAATCAGGTTTGTATTTTTCTTCTTCTTCTTCCTTTTTTTTTTTTTTTTTGAGACAGGGTTTGTTTTTGTCACACAGGTTGGAGTGCAGTGGCTCAATCTTGGCTCATTGCAACCTCTGCCTCCTGGGCTCAGGTGATCCTCCCACCTCAGCCTCCCAAGTATCTGGAACTAAAGGTTCGTGCCACAACACCCGGCTAATTTTTGTATTTTTTTGTAGAGACAAGGATTCACCGTATTGCCAGGCTGCTCTCAAACTCCACCCGCCTTGGCCTCCCAAAATGCTGCGATTACAGGCATGAGCCACCAGGCCTAGCCCAGGTTTATATTTTTATTTTTTTCTCTTTTATACCTGAGACTTAATCAGGTTTATATTTTTAAAGTATCATGGCTTACATTGGCCAATGTGAGAAGTAGATGGAGGTAGGGTTGGAGGATAAGACTGGAAGCTGGAGACCAGTTAGAAGACTGCTACAGTTCATGAAAAGTAGTTGTTTCTCTTGTGCCATCAGCAGGATGTATGTTTTGAGTGGTTTTTCTTTCAAGTAATAGTCACAGACTTGTGTTAATTCACATCCATTGTAACATAGTTGGCTAATAGGTATTGAACAAATTTTTTTTTTAACAAATGTTATATCCTTCCATTGACATCTTTGGTTCTGTGTTACACCAGCTAAATGAATCACCACCTTTAAACTTTGAAAATGCAATAAATGCATCAGTTCAATGCAACAAATATTTTTGAGCACCTGATATGTGTAAGGGGCTGTGTTAAGATTTGGATACTCGGGCCAGGCACGGTGGCTCACACCTGTAATCCCAACACTTTGGGAGGCTGAGGCAGGTGGATCACCTGATGTCAGGAAGGAGTTCAAGAACAGTCTAACCAACGTGGCAAAACCCTGTCTCTACCAAAAATACAAAAATTAGCTGGGTGTGGTGGTGTGTGCCTGTAGTCCCAGCTACTTAGGAGGCTGAGACAGGAGAATTGCTTGAACTTGGCGGGCAGAGGTTGCAGTGAGCCAAGATTGCACCACTGCGCTCCAGCCTGGGCAACAGAGCAATACTCGGTCTCAAAAAAAAAAAGATTTGGATATTCAAAAATAAGTGACACTTGGTTCCAGCTGTCTAGGAAATCACAGTCTGAGAATAAGCAAGCAGCCTGTTTGCCAGGGGTGAGCAGATCAGTTCCAAGATGGTCCTTTGCTTTACTTGTGGAAGCAAAATAACCTTGCAAAGCCCTGGGAGTAGAATGATTTCATAGACCCTAGATGGGCTGCAGAGAAGAAAAATCAGGAAGATTCAATGTCAGACATAAAAAGAGAATTTTTATCTTCAACTTCATTTAATCCATGTAGGCCTCCCCAAAGAGTTAGAGTCCTGGTAACTGATTTGCTAGTGGGATGTTGTTTTTACTTCCTGATAGCTGGAATGGGAGAAGCCAGTTTAAAAAAAAAAAAAAAAAAGACATCCTCTGACTTCAAGGAGGATTTAGATTAGAGTTAACTCATTCGTTAAAAAATGGCTTCTGGCCCAGTGTGGTGGCTCATGCTTGTAATCCCAGCATTGTGAGAGGCTGAAGGAGTCGGAGCACCTGAAGTTGGGAGTTTGAGACCAGCCTGACCAACATGGAAAAACCCCAACTGTACTTAAAACACAAAATTAGGAGAATCTCTTGAACCCACGAGGCGGAGGTTGCAGTGAGCTGAAATTATGCCATTGCACTTCAGCCTAGGCAACAAGAGCAAAACTCCAAAAAAAAAAAGAAAGATTTCTATACCAGATGCAGTGGCAATTCCAGCGCTTTGGGAAGTCAAGCTGAAAGACTTGCTTGAGGCCAGGAGATAGAGACCAGCCTAGGCAACACAGCAAGACCTCTTCCCTACCAAAATACAAAATATTTCCCACAATGAAATACCACTACCTTTCCCTTGCCATATAAAAACAACTTTCCACAAATAACGACATTTAAAATTATTTTAAATGGCTGGGCACAGTGGCTCATGCCTATAATCCACCTGTAATGCAGGATGAATTTTATATGTTGCATATCTGAATGTGTATATTGTTTTTATTTTGTTTTTGTTTTTGAAACAGAGTTACAATATTTTGTTTTGTTTTGTTTGTTTCTGAAACAGAGCCTCGCTCTGGCGCCCAGGCTGGAGCGCAGTAATGTGCTCTTGGCTTACTGCAACCTTCACCTTCCAGGCCCAGGCAATTCTTGTGCATCAGCCTCCCAAGTAGCTGGGTTTACAGGTATACACAACCACACCCAGCTAATTTTTGTATTTTTTAGTAGAGTTGGGGTTTCACCATATTGGCTAGGCTGGTCTCGAACCCCTGACCTTAAGTGATTTGCCTGCCTTAGCCTTTGTTTTTATTTTTGATTTGTAAATAAAATATTTTGTTTGGGTAACTATAAATTTATATGATCAAACAAATCATCTACTTGGGAGGATGAGACAGGAGAATGGCTTGAACACGGGAACTGGAGGTTGCAGTGACCCGAGACCATGCCGTTGCACTCCAGCCTGGGCCACAAGAGCAAAACTCTTTCTCAAGAAAAAAAGATCCTTGATGAAATTTTAATAAACTCTTGATAAAAATAATATTATTGTATAAATGTTATATTTCTGTTTTTTAAAATACTACTCTGATTGTGTAAGAGAACAACTTTGCTTTTTAGGTACTACATACTAAAGTGGTTAGGGGTAAAGGGGAATCATTTATTATATATGTCAAATTGTTCAGAAAAGAATTACATATACATATGTGAAGAGAGAAAAAAACAATAAGGCAAGTGTGGCAAATACTAACTTCTGGAGAATATGGGTAAAGAGATTTTTTTTTTCTTTTTTTGAGACAGGGTCTCACTCTGTCACGCAGGCTGGATACAGTGGCACGATCACAGCTCACTGCAGGCCCAACCTCCCAGGCTCAAGTGACCTTCCCACTTCAGCCTGTCAGGTAGCTGGGACCACAGGCCCATGCCACCATGCTCGGCAAACTTTGTATATTTTATAGAGATGAGAACTCCCTGTCTTGTCCAGGCTGATCTCAAACTCCTGGGTTCAAGCAATCCTTCCACCTCAGCATCCCAAAGTTCTGGGGTTATAAGTGTGAGCCACCACACTTGGCTGAGAATTCTTTATACTATTCTTGCAACATTGATCTAAGTCTAAAATTCTTTCAAAATTAAAAGTTAGGCTGGGCTTGAGGGCTCGTGCCTTTAATTCCAGCACTTTGGGAGGCCAAGGCAGGCGTATCACTTGAGGTCAGGTGTCCGATACCAGCCTGGCCAACACTATCTCTACTAAAAATGCAAAAATTAGCTGGGTGTGGTGGCACGCCTTGGTAATCCCAGCTACTCAAGAGGCTGAGGCGGGAGAATTGCTTGAAGCTACAGTGAGACTGTCTCAAAAGAAAAAAAAAGAGATGAGTTTTCCAATGTTGTCAAGGCTGGTCTCAAACTCCTGGCCTCAAGCGATCCACCCACCTTGGCCTCTCAAAGTGCTGGGATACAGGTATGAGCCACCATACCTGGCCAAATCTAATTTTCATATAAAAAATTGTCACATGGTTCAGCATTACTTTAAAAATATACTAAAAATTCTCATCCATGTCTCTAATCACCAATAACTCATCCCCAATAACTAGCCTTTATTATTTGTTTTTATGTAACCTTCCAGAGTGTCTTTATGCATATGCTTATCAGTATTTACATATTATTCTTTTTATTTTTTATTTTATTTTTCTTTAGAGATAGTTTTGCTTTGTCGTCCAGTCTGAAGTACAGTGGGGCAATCATAGCTCACTGAAGCCTTGAACTCCTGGGCTCAAGCAATCTTCCTGCCCTAGCCTAGAACTACAGGCATGCACTACCACACCTGGCTAATATTTTGTTTGTTTATTTGTTTAGAAATGGGGTTTCCCTATGTTTCTCAGGCTTAATTTTACTTAATTTTTTAAATCCCTGCATAAGGACATGTTTAGGATTTGCCTTTTTTTTTTTTTTCCTTTCCTTCTTTTTGAGACAGAATCTGGCTCTGTCACCCAGGCTGGAGTGCACTAGTGCAATCTCAGCTCACTGCAACTTCTGCCTCCCAGGTTCAAGCGAGTCTCCTGCCTCAGCCTCCCAGGTAGCTGGGATTATAGGTGCATGCCACCACCCCGGCCAGTTTTTGTATTTTTTAGTAGAGATGGGTTTTCACCATGTTGACCAGGCTGGTTCTCAAACTCCTGACCTCAAGTGATCGGCCCACCTCAGCCTTCCAAAGTGCTGGGATTACAGGGGTGAACTACTGAGCACAGGCTGATTATTTATTTATTTATTTATTTATATTTTATTTTATTTTATTTCATTTTTTTGAGATGGACTTTTGCTCTTGTTGCCCAGGCTGGAGTGCAATGGCGTGATCTCAGCTCACTGCAACCTCCACCTCCTGGGTTCAAGCAATTCTCCTGCCTCAGCCTCCCAAGTAGATGGGCTTACAGGCATACCCCACCATGCCCAGCTAATTTTTGTATTTTTAGTAGAGATGAAGTTTCTTCATGTTGGTCAGGCTGATCTCAAACTCCCAACCTCAGGCAATCCACCTGCCTCGCCCTCCCAAAGTGCTGGGATTACAGGCGTGAGCCATCGTGTCGGCCTTTTTTCAAAAATAGAGACAGCATCTCACCATGTTGGTCAGGTTGGTCTTGAACTCTGGCCTCAAGCAATCCTCCCACCTCTGCCCCTGAAAGTGCTAGGATTACAGGTGTGAGCCAACTCGCCCAGTCTGCTTTTTTTTCAGGCTAAATAACATTCCATTGCACGTACATACATTCACAATATAAATGCACTTAATACTAAAATTTATACATGTAAAAATGGTTAAGATAGTAAATGTTATGGCATGTGTTTTTTTAACCACAATTTAAAACAAATAATTTTAGCCAGGAACAGTGGCCTTTTAAAAGAAAAAAAAGATAAAAATAAAAAAATAAAACAATTTTTTTATTTTATTTTTTTTTTGAGATAGAGTTTCGCTCTTGTTGGCCAGGCTGTAGTGCAGTGGCGTGATCTCTGCTCACCACAACCTCCATCTCCTAGGTTCAAGCAATTCTCCTGCCTCAGCTTCCTGAATAGCTGGGATTACAGGCATGCACCACCATGCCCGGCTAATTTTGTATTTTTAGTAGAGATGGGTTTTCTCCATGTTGGTCAGGCTGGTCTCAAACTCCCAACCTCAGGTGGTCCGCCCACTTTGGCCTCCCAAAGTACTGGGATTACAGACGTGAGCCACCATGCCCAGCGCACGAATCATTTTTTAAATGACATATAGACATACCCTTTGACGTAACATTGTAACTATATTTCTATCTCATTAATATGCACATATGTGGCAAATGATATGTCTTCAAGAATATTCATTGTTCCAGATGAGGTTTCTTATAAAAAATATTTTTAATAAAAAAATAAAAATATAAAATTTTTTTTTTAATTTAAAAAAAGAATATTCATTGCAATGTATCTTTTTTTTTTTTTTTTTTTGAGACAGAGTCTCTCTCTGTCCCCCTGGCTGGAGTACAATGGTGCAGTCTTGGCTCACTGCAACCTCCACCTTCTGGATTCTAGCAATTCTCCTGCCTCAGCATCCTGAGTAGCTGGGATTATAGCTGGGATTACCACCACATCCGGCTAATTTTTGTATTTTTTTCTTAGTAGAGACAGGGTTTCACCATGTTGGTCTGGCTGGTCTCGAACTCTTGACCTCAAGTGATCCACCTGCCTCAGCCTCCCAAAGTGCTGGGATTATAGGTATAAGCCACTGTGCCCAGCTCTAATATTTTTTGTATCAACAAGAGGTTAGACTCACATGTCCATCAGAAGGAGGCCAGTGAAATAAATTACACTCCACTATACAATGAAATATTAGTGAGTCCTTTAAAAGGAACAGGAAGATACTTATACTGACAGGAAAATTTGCCATGATATATTGGAAAGTGTAAAGGCAAGCAGCTGTGTAAAAAACAGGTGGGAGGTAGAGGGTAGGAGGAGAGGGGAAGAAAAATATGTGTATATTTGCTTGTATATTGATAGACTATCTCTGAAAAGAAACACTAGAAACACTATCTCTGAAAAGAAACACTAGAAATTCATAACATTAGGCTGTGCCCAATGGCTCACACCTTTAATCCCAGCAAAAACTTTGGAAGTCTAAGGCAGAAGGAGTGCTTGAGCCCAGGAATTTGGGGCTGTGCACTATGACCATGCCTGTGAATAGCCACTGCATTCCAGCCGGGCAACACAGTGAAACTCTGTCTCTAAAAAACAAACAAAAAGTGGTTAGGGGTCTTATTTTAACCTTCCAAATGCTTGAAGTCATTTGTGACCACCACCCACCCTCCCTCACCCTGACCCCCGGCTCCCAGCCTTCCCTTTTAACCAATGAAACAGCCTCAACCTTTAACCTCTCATTTACCAATTTAGCACCTGTTCAATCATTCTGGCTTTTCTGAGCTCTCCAAATCTTTCTTAAAATGTAGATTTACAATTGGTTCATGATATTTTAGTAAAGATTAGACATATCAAATATTGTCAGAGGATTATTGACTGACTAGGTTTACACGTGTTCTCCCATTAACACTCTTATGTTAGATTTTCCAAGAATTTTTTTTTTTTTTTTTTTTTTTTTGAGACAAGATCTCACTATGTCACCCAGGCTGGAGTGCAGTGGCACGATTTCGGCTTACTGCAAACTCTGCCTCCTCAGGTTCAAGTGATCCTTCCATTTCAGCCTCCCAAGTGTCTGGGAATACAGGCACATGCCACCACACCTGGCTGATGTTTTGTATTTTTTATTAGAGACAGGGTTTTGCCATGTTGCCCAGGCTGGTCTTGAACAACTGCGCTCAAGCCTTCTACCTGCCTTAGCCTCCCAACGTGCTAGGATTACAGGTATAAGCCACCATACCCGGCCAATATCTCTGTTGTGAACCATCTTTATGGGAACAAAATCATGTGACTGATGTCAATTAAGGTGTGGCCAACATCCCAGAGTTTGTTTGGTTTTATTTTTTTCTTTTTTTTAGAAAAAAAAGAAAATGTTGCCCAGGCTGGAGTATAGCAGCATGATCCTCCTATCTCAGCCTCCTGAGTAGCCTGGCTAACTTTTTTTTTTTTTTTTTTTTTTGGTAGAAATGAGGTTTTGGGGCCAGGTTCGGTGGCTCACACCTGTAATCCCAGCACTTTGGGAAGCCAAGGTGGGTGGATCACGACGTCAGGAGATCAAGACCATCCTGGCTAACACCGTGAAACCCCGCCTCTAAAAAAAAAAAATGAGATTTCACCATGTTGACCAGACTAGTCTTGAACTCCTGGCCTCAGGTGAGTGTTAGGATTACACTTGGCCCCCAAAGTGTTGGGATTACAGGTGTGTACCACCTCACCTGGCCATTTTTTTTTTTTAATTGGAAAAAAATGGAATGCTTCACGAATTTGCATGTCATCCTTGTGCAGGGGCCATGCTAATCTTCTCTTATAGTTCCAATTTTAGTATATGTGCTGCCAAAGTGAGCACCAGAGCTGATGTTCTTTACATCAAAAAGAGATCCATTGATTGCAAACCCACCTATCTGTGGCATAGGGAATGCTGCCAGGATACCCTCCTTTAACAGAAGCCAAAGGTGAAGAGGTGAGAGAGGAACAGTAGCTTCACGTCACTGGGGAATGACACAGACCAATTTAGTGAATTCAGCAGAATATTCGTCAATCCATATATCTGATACACTAATTATCTGCAATGCATACTGAATACCATGTCTAAGACCAGAGTTTTCAAACTATAGTACTGCCTTACTAAAAAGGGATTTCTCTGCCAGTCTTTATTTACTGAGAGTTCGAGACTTTAGTTAAAGATAAAGGATGGAGGCAACCCAACCCATCAGCAGCCAATCAAGAGACATTTTTCTGAGAACAAAAGTGAAAGAAAATCAATGGAGGAGCCAGTTTCCAATTCTAGATTCTAGAGGTCACAACCACTTTCAGTTGTTTCCTCCCAGAAGCCCTTACTTTTTGACCCTGAATGGCCTTACTGTTTTACCAACAGATAGAAACCTAGGTGGATTGAACTAATTTTGCTGTCATCAATCCATCAATCACGGGCTTGTTAAATATTAATGCATCAGACCAAAATGACAGCAGGTTCTCCAAGAAGTATTCAGGTAACAAAATTCAACTACCTTAGCAACTAGAGCTGTAAGGACAATAAGATTATTTTATCCTATTTTTCAAAATACCAGTTTTGGATTTTTATTTATTTTATTTATTTATTTATTTTTTTTTTTTTATTTTATTTTTTTTTTGAGACGGAGTTTCGCTCTTGTTACCCAGGCTGGAGTGCAATGGCGCGATCTCGGCTCACCGCAACCTCCGCCTCCTGAGTTCAAGCAATTCTCCTGCCCCAGCCTCCCGAGTAGCTGGGACTACAGGCACGTGCCACCACGCCCAGCTAATTTTTGTATTTTTAGTAGAGACGGGGTTTCACCATGTTGACCAGGATGGTCTCGATCTCTTGACCTCGTGATCCACCCGCCTCAGCCTCCCAAAGTGCTGGGATTACAGGCGTGAGCCACCGCGCCCGGCCTATTTATTTATTTTTTTTTTAAGATGGGATTTCACCATGTTGGTCAGGCTGGTCTTGAACTCCCAACCTCAGGTGATCCGCCTGGCTTGGCCTCCAAAGTGCTTGGATTACAGGTGTGAGCCACCACGCCCGGCCTTGAATTTTTTTTTTTTTTATGTGATTTTAGTAAATACAGATCACCTCTAAGTATTGTGTGATTAATTTGTATCTTAAAACTCCATGAAGGGCCAGGTGTAGTGGCTCACGCCTGTAATCCCAACACTTTGGGAGGCAGAGACGGGCAGATCACAAGATCAGGAGTTTGAAACCAGCCTGGCTAACATGGTGAAACCCTGTCTCTACTAAAAATACAAAACTTAGCCAGGCATGGTGGCAGGTACCTGTAATCCCTGCTACTCAGGAGGCTAAGGCAGGAGAATCACTTGAACCTGGGAGGCGGAGGTTGCAGTGAGCCAAGATCAAGCTACTGCACTCCAGCCCGGCGAACAGAGAAAGACTCCATCTCAAAAAACAAGACAAAAAAAAAAAAACTGGTCATGGTGGCTCACACCTGTAATCCCAGCACTTTGGGAGGCTGAGGCAGGCAGATCAAGAGGTCAGGAGTTTGAGACCAGCCTGACCAACATGTAAAACCTCTTCTCTACTAAAAACACAAAACTTAGCTGGGCATGGTAGCTCCTATAATCCTGGCTACTCAGGAGCCTGAGACAGGAGAATCACTTGACCCTGGGAGGTGGAGGTTGCAGCGAGCCCAGATCGCGCCACTGCACTCCAGCCTGAGCGACAGAGCGAGACTCTGTATCACAAACAAACAAAAAACTCCATGAAGAAGAAACAACTATTCTATAAAGGAGATTTTTTTTTTAAATCAGTGCATCAATGTAACATGTAGCCATTAAGATATGAGTAGACTGGTGAGTGTACCAGAGAGTATTAAGGATATATTGTAATATTAAAAAACAATGGGCACCATACAATACCATTAAATACATAATATTTTCTTCTTCTTGTTTTTTTTTCTTTCAAAATGGAATTTCGCTCTTGTCACCCAGGCTGAAGTGCAATGGCTCAATCTCAGCTCACTGCAGCCTCTGCTTCCCGGGTTCAAGGGATTCTCCTGCCTCAGACTCCCCAGTAGCTGAGATTGCAGGTGCAAGCCACCATGCCCGGCTAACTTTTGTATTTTTAGTAGAGATGGGGTTTCACCATGTTGCCTAGGTTGGTCTCGAACTCCTGACCTCAGGTGATCTACCCACCTCAGCCTCTAGCCATTCCAGCCAAAGTGCTGGAATTATAGGCATGAGCCACGGTGCCCGGCCCCATCTCTTCTATTTTTAAAGAGAGGTATTTGAGCATTTTGGGAGGCTGAAGTGGGTGGATGGCTCGAGCTCAAGAGTTCGAGACCAGTCTGGGCAACATGGCAAAAACTCCTCTACCAAAAAATGCAAAAATAGCTCGGTGTGATGGCGTGCGCCTGTAGTCCCAGCTACTTGGGGAGCTGAGGCAGGAGGATCACTTAAGCCCAGGAGGTCAACGCTGCAGTGAGCCAAAATCTCACCACTACACTCCAGCCTGTGTGACAAAGTGAAACCCTATGTCAGAATTAAATAACTAAATTAAATAATTAAATTAAATTTAAAAATTAGCTGGGCATGGTGGAGTCACTTGGGAGGCTGAGCTGGGAGAATTGCTTAAACCCAGGAGGTTGAGGCTGCAGAGAGCCATGATGGTACCACTGCACTTCAGCCCAAGCAACAGAACAAGACCCTATCTCAAAAAATAAAAAAATAAAATAAATAAAAATAAAATTGGGTAATTCTGTTTAAAGTTAATTCTTCAGACCTAAGTGCCCTCCTTATTCACTCACCCCCATGTCCACAACATGCCTTTTTCTTTTTTTTTTTTTTTTTTTTTTTT
>PVKV010040723.1:0-12014 GCA_004027835.1 Alouatta palliata
AAAAAAAAAAAAAAAAGAAAAAGAAAAACAGGAGATGATTTACACCTAGGTTGGAAACACAGGGTATCTGCAAAAATGGATATAGGGGTTTAGGGGAGCTGCTAGGACAGAAAAGGAAGAAGAGCGTGGAAAGGCGTGGACATTGCGCCTTCGCCTCGACTGGATCCAAATAGCAGAGGCCAGAGTCCCAGGCTCAGAGCCAACTTATCTGCTCCATTGTTTGTTCTGGCCACCCTCTTGGTCAACAGGGAAGAAGGCAGAAGGGAGGAGTTGGTTTTTGAAGCAGCCCCAGAGCAGAGATCACTGTCCAGGTACTTCATTCAGGGGTATGAGCGTCAAGATTTCCTGGTGAGGGGTAGTTCTGGGGACTGGCTCTTGCCCCATTCGACTGGAAGGCTGGAGAAGGCTTAACCTCAACCCTACCCTCTAAAAAAACATGATCCGGGCCGGGCGTGGTGGCTCACACCTGTAATCCCAGAACTTTAAGAGGCTGACACAGACGGATCACGAGGTCAAAAGATCAAGATCATCCTAGCCAACATGGTGAAACCCCATCTCTACTAAAAATACCAAAATTAGGCCGGGCATCGTGGCTCACGCCTGTAATCCCAGCACTTTGGGAGGCCGAGGCGGGCGGATCACCTGAAGTCAGGAGTTTGAGACCAGCCTGGCCAACATGGTGAAACCCCATCTCTAAAACAAAATAATAATAAATACCAAAATTAGCCGGGTGTAGTGCCTCGCACTTGTAGTCTCAGCTACTCAGGAAGCTGAGGCAGGAGACTCACTTGAACCCGGGAGGCACAGGTTGCAGTGAACCAAGATTGAGCCACTGCACTCCAGCCTGGTGACAGAGCAAGATTCCATCTCAAAAAAAAAAAAAGAAAGAAAGAAGAAAAGAACCATGATCCTGCAGGCTGGAACAGAGCTGGGGTTTCCTTAGCCCAGGGGAGGGGGATATTTTCAAAAGTTTCAGTGGTATAAGTGGAGACACGCACACTTTTAGAAACGTCTGCCAACTCCTCTCCTTCTGCCCACTGATGTAGCCTCCCCCACACTCCCTCCCAAAACTACCTTAATAATGATTGTGTCTGATCCTGCAGCAGCTACTTTGGTTGTTTTTTTTTTCGTTTGTTTTGTTTTTTGAAATGCAGTCATGCTCTGTCATCAAGCCTGGAGTACAGTGGCGTGATCTCAGCTCACTGCAACCTCCGCCTCCTGGGTTCAAGTGATTCTCCTGCCTCAGTCTCCTGAGTAGCTGGACTACAGTTCCCCACCACCACATCTGGCTAATTTTTGTATTTTTTAGTAGAGATGGGGTTTCACCATGTTGGCCAGACTAGTCTCAAACTCCTGACCTCAGGTGATCGCCACCCACTTCAGCCCCTCAAAGTGCTGGGATTACAGGACTGAGCCACCTCACCAGGTGCTACTTTCATCTGACAGCTCATTTAATCCTTGCACACCCTGGGAGGGAGGCACTAAGTGAGGAACCGTCTCAGAGAGGGTTCATGATTTACCTAAAATCACACAACTCACAGAAGCAAGAGTCAAAACTTCCACTAGCATTTAAGCCTCATGAGGGCAGGGTTCCCTTTTCTCTGCTGTATGCTTTGTGCCTAGATTAATTGATGGATTTTTTTTTTTTTTTTTTTTGAGACAGCCTCACTCTGTCCCCCAGGATGGAATGCAGTGGCGCATTCATGGCTCACTGCAGCCTCAGCCTCCTGAGCTCAAGCAATCCTCCCACCTTAGTCTCCCAAGTAGCTGGGACTACAGACACACACCATCATGCACAGCTAATTTTTTAAAATTTTTTGCAGAGATAGGGTCTCACTATGTTGCCCAGGCTGGTCTTGAACTCCTGGGCTTAACAATCCTCCCACTTCAGCCTCCCAAAGTGCTGGGATTACAGGCGTGAGCCACCACACTCCAGCTCCTCATGCCTAGAGAGTGACTGGCACATAGCAATCACTCAAGAGCATGTTTCAAATGAATGAATGAACTCCAGGTGTAACTGGCTCCAAAGCTAACATCTAAACATTAGCATCCTGCATCCCATGCTGTCACAGCTTCCCCTGGCTCTCAGCCCCCAGGGATCAATTCCCCTACTTGTGGGTCTTTTCTGTAGCTGCCTAAACATTTATTGTGTGTCCAACATGAGGTGGGGGGACTGTGGTGGTGGTGGAGGTAATAGAGACTTTGGCAAGATGGAATCCCAGAAAAAAGCTCAGTCCAGGAGGAAACAGCTCTGATATCCCTTTACCTGGACCTTTGAATTCCTTGGAGGTCCTATACTTGAGAGAATTGGAGGTTCTCTTTCTTACCAGGTATTACACAGCTACTACACCACCACCCCGCCTCCTTCATACTGTGCTTTGGGGGTTGTTGTTGTTGTCGTTGTTTGAGGCGGAGTCTCGCTCTGTCACCCAGGCTGGAGTGCAGTGGCACAATCTCGGCTCACTACAACCTCCACCTCCCGGGTTCCAGCAATTCTCCTGCCCCAGCCTACCAAATAGCTGGGAATACAGGCACGCACCACCACGCCTGGCTAATTTTTGTATTTTTAGTAGAGACCAGGTTTCACCATGCTGGCCAGGCTGGTCTCAAACTCCTGACCTCGAGTGATCCGCCTGCTTCGGCCTCCCAAAGTGAGCCCCGCGCCTGGACTGTTTTTTGTTTCTTTGTTTTTGTTTTTATACACCATGTTTTCTAAGGAGTATTAAGGAATCCCTTTGGTCCCTACTTTGCAAAGGAAACCTCCATCTTCTTGAAGGTTTAGACTCCCCTGTGATATTAAGTAAAAGCTTTCCTCTTATAAGGGGGAGGTCAGCCCTGCCACCAGTGCTCCACCACCTTTCAGAGGCAGCTGGTACCAGGATCCTCCAAAAACACTGGCAAAGCTGGATGAGCTCTAGGACTTGTCATCACAGGGATGCCCCAGCTTCCCCAGAAGTAACACTCCCTCCCTGGCGGGTAGAGGAGGTTCCCTGGTATGTACGGTTGTGTGTGTATGTGTCAGTGTGCGTGTGTGTCTGTAATGAACCTTGGGCTCTTCTGTTGCCCAGCAACATGCCTCTATTTTGTTGCTATTATGCCTGTTTCCATAGTAACCACAAAGGGGAGTTCTGTGGGCAGGCCCCTGACCAGGGGATTCCCCTTACCCTCTCTTCTCTCCAGTCCCCTTTTCTGAAATCAGCATGTTACAAGGAAGACAAAAGGTTGACTGCTCAAAGGGTAATCTCAGTTTCTGATCCCAGAAGGGAAATGAGGTGTGAAGTCTGTTTGCAGTCTCTTTAGAAGCAGACATTTCCCCTCCATGAAGGTCCTTTTGCATGATATCTTCAGAAGCAGACAAATAGGCCAGGCATGGTGGCTCACACCTGCAATTCCAGCACTTTGTGAGGCCAAGGCGGGTGGATCACTGGAGGTCAGGAGTTCGAGACCAGCCTAACCAACATGGTGAAACGCCCTCTCTACTAAAAATACAAAATTAGCCAGACGTGGTGGTGCACGCCTGTAATCCCAGCTACTCGAGAGGCTGAGGCAGGAGAATCACTTGAACCCAGGAAGCAGAGGTAACAGTGAGCTGAGATGGCACCACTGCACTTCAGCCTCGGCAAGAAGAGCGAAAGTCAGTCTCCAAAAAAAAGAAAAAGGCAGGCAGAGAAATGACCGTTAACCCTTCTTAGCATCACCATCTGGGATCTCCGAGACCCCACTTCCACCCAACACACACACACAAACACACACACTCCACCTCCACGCCCCCCCAACACACACACAACAGCCCAGAGATTAGCATTCCTGCCAAACAGGCCCTTCTCCATTCACTTCCATCACTTTCTAATCTGTCATTGTCCCTGTCTAACAGCAAATCTATCTGATGATTCTGGAATCTAAACATTATTTCCTAAGCAAGTCTCAAGCCCCAAACCCCTCACCCTACCCAAAAATATAAAGCCAAGTAAAATCAGCCTTCGCCAGCTCAATTCAAACCCCACCCTGAATTTAAACTTCAAGCTTCAAATAAGGAGTTCCTGAATTTCTTAGATCAGAGAGCCCTGATACGCAGAAACTCTCCAATTACACTCAGACCTAATGAAATCTTCAAGCCCAAGCAGAACCCAAGTGAAAGCTGGTTACAGAATAAGAGACATGAGGCTGTCTCCAGAGTACGGTCTGGGAGGAAAGAAGGCAAAGAAAGACTGTCCAGGCAGGTGGGAGGGAAGGAATTGGGCAGGGAGAGTGGGGCAGGTGGACACATGGGCCATGGCTGGATTCAGGCAGAGATTAGGGGTGTGGGGATGCTGTAGGACAATAATAGGAGATGCGGACCCGAGATTAAGGAAAAGAAGCGACAAAATGTGATTGCGTGAGGCTGTGAAGGAAGGAGGGAGGGAGAGAGAGAAAACAGAAGAGCTCAGCACTGAGCTAAGGACTGGGCAGGCTGAGCTGTAAACAGGAGCCGAGGGAGGGAGCTGGAGTAAACGGAGCAGCCAACGCCCCAGCCAGCTCCCCTCCCCAGCGGGGAGCAGGGAGGGAGGGGCTGAGAAAGGAGGGAACACCACTTCCTCGCCCCTTTCTTGGAATCTGCTTTTCTCCCGTCCTTTCCAACTTCCTCTGCCTTTCCCCCAGCTTCCTGGGGAAAGAGAGACCAGCCTGGGTTTCCCTCTCTCCTCTGCTTACAGTTCCCTAAGTCCAGTTGAAGGAGATCAGGCTGAGCAGCGAAGGGCCTAGGCTGCCCAGAGCCTGAGTCACCACATAGCTGAGGTTCCTGTCACTCGAAGTCCCGCCTCTGCTACACTCCCTGCCCTGCGCCCGCCCCAGGACTTGGATCGCTACATCTGACCCTGGCCCCAGGGCTGGCTCCACTTCCACACTCCTTACCAAGCTACCCTTATCAAGCTCTGGGTGCAGGAAGCCTTTAGATGCCTTGCTCTCCCTGCCCCTCCACACGTGGCGTGCTGCGCCCACCACCCTTATTATCCCTTGGTGTTTGAGGGAGGCATCCTCCTGCTTAGCTTTGGAGCAAAAGTGATTCAGTGAGTGACTGCAAGGACTGTAGAAAGGCTCGCATGCACCCTTGATAAGTCACTTCCCTCTCTGGGCTCCAGTTTCCCTACTGGTAAAATAAAGGGTTATTAGAGATGGTCTCTGGCAGTCCCTGTAAGAGGTACATTCTGTAAGTCTGAGTCAAAGAGACAGATAGTTACTACTGAAGAGTGGGATAAAACAGGTGTGTTTGCTAGCCCCTGTCATAACAGTAGGAGTGGGTGGGGTGGGGCAGGGCAGGGCACAAGACCTGCCACCATAGGGCAGCCAACACCCTAGGCATCTTGGTGACTCAGGTCCCACATGGAGGACTAGCCGGAAAGCACCCTGTGGGTCCCCTGTGAGTCAGGGGAAATGCGGATTCCCTGAAGGATGACTGGCTGCATTCCCACTATAACCAACTCTCCTTCCACCTTGAAAGTCTCCCAGGATAGGTAAGCTCATTCCACCTCCCTGGCCTGCTCAGCAGCTTCCACCCCTCCGGCCTGACCTTGGCAGCCCTCCTTCCCTCAGCCCTCAACTCTAGAGCCCTCCTTACCCTCTGACAGCTCCTCACGCCCTACCATGTTCCCTCCTTTACCCCATGGCTCTGCCCATCTTTGCCATTCACCCCATCCCAGCAGAGCCCGCCAGATGATTGCAAAAGGGCTGAGCCAGCAGAGAGGCCTTCACATGACAGCTGTTTCTGCTGCAGAGGGGAGGGGGCAGCTGGGAGTGGAGGCACATTCCATGGGAGATCCTATCAGAAATAGCCCCAAACCCTAACTGACCATCTAGCCCCTGATCTGCACGCTCATTCTGTTCAAAAGGTAGAGTCAATAGGCTTGTCTCGAAATCCTGAAGAAGTTCAGAAAACAAAGGGGGGTGGTGGAGAAGGGAAGGGCCTAAGGGAGTGAAGAGAGCCCAGCGAAGTGAAGAGGTGGGGTCTCCAGAACATCACCACTGAGCCAGTACCACCAGCGCAAGATATTCTCCCTCTAATGGGAGATTCAAGTGACAGAAGTGCTGCCCTCTGCACCCCCCACCATACCCCACCCCACCCATCCCTTGAGTGCTGAGGCACTGGGACACCCCAGTAATTCCCCTGGAGTAAAACAACAGCCTGCTCTGGGAGCCATGCCAGTCTGACTGGAGCAGACAGACAGGAGCAGGTGACAGTTTCTCTAACCTTTCAGGAGCACCAATGTGAGCTCCACAGCAGCAGAGGGAGAGAACTGGGCGGGAACCCCAGAATCACATTCAAACATACAGGAGCACAGCAAGTGGGGGACGTCTGTGCCCTGCAGTGCCCTATAGTTACACTGGCTGGGGGGAGCCGGGGAAGCTACAGCACCCAGGAAAACTAATTTGATGTGTGTGGAAGGAAAGTTCTGAGTTGACAATAAAGAGTGTCCGTTGCCATGAAAACCACAGTATTAATTTCAGAAATGACTGGGTGGAGCCTCCAAAGCGCTTCATTCCTCTCCCTTCGACATTCTAGGCTTCCCCCACCTTTCAAAAGGGGAAGTGGCACATTTGGGGCATGTGGGCGGCTGGTGGGATGGGTCTGACCCACTGAGAGCAGCAGCTGTCCATCTCCGGCTCAAAGCAGGACACAGGGGAAAAAAGGAAACAATATAGGTTTTTCTTGGAAGAACTTTAAAGGTTTGTAACTTTTGAATAAGTGACTTAAGCAGAAGTGCCAACAAAACTAAAATAAATAGCTGCTTATAACCAGTATCTACTGGTTTATCTACAGACTAACCAAGTCTCTCTCAGCCACTCCCATTCACACTCCAGGCTCTGTGAAGATTTTATCTGAGTCAACTGAAACCCTGGGCCCCCGACCCCTTCTCCTTTCTTTCATCCTCCCTCTGTGGAAGCTCTGAGGTTTTGCCCGGTTAAGTGGATAAAAGAGCCTCCTCCTTCCCTCATTCTACCCTAGCTTTGCCAAGATCATGCCCTGCCCTCAGCCCCTAATCCAAACACCCCTTTCCCTTTCTGCCTCTCGCCCCTAGCCTCTGTGCCATGTGCTGGACTGTGGAGCCGGGTCGCCAGCTCTATGTGGTTTTTGGGTGGCATGAGCCTCCCTAGCACCAAGAGAATACTGCCCAGCAACCACAGACATCCACAGGCACAGGCTCTGATTGGCTGCCCACAGCAAAAGCAAGGAAAAGGAAGGATCCAGCAAACCATACAGAGCCCAGCTGGAATGGGAAGGGCAAGAGTCCGTGCTGCAGTGACTCAGGCCTCCCTGGGGCAGGGCGGGGACAGAAAGAACTCCAGATGTGCTTCCCCTTTCCTGCCTCACATCTGGCACTAGAAACTTCCACTGTTAACCTCTCCCCTACCCACAACAGCAGAGAAGCCCTCGAATCCCACCCCTATCTAGAGGCCAACGGCCCAGCCTTCCTGAGGCCACAACCCTCTCCTCTCGAGGCTCCTCCTTCACCTCCTGCTTGTGGGTACTGGCCCTTGCCCAAGTGCAAGCCCAGCCTCAAACAACAACCTGGCCACCCTTACTCTGCACCACACAGCGAGGGCTTCAGGCAGGATGTGCAGATGACTCATTCTTCCTACAGGCAGAGGAAGGCTGAGGTAGGGGTCCCTGCCCCAGCCCAGACCGCCTAGTCCATGTGGGCTGCCAGGCCGGCTGCTGTCCATGGCCCACCCAGCAGAACCCCACCCTTTTTCAGTTGGGCTTCCCTCCTGAGCCTTTTAAGCTGCCCTCTCAAACCTAAACTACTCTTCCAACTTGGTCCTTCCTGCCTGAGGCTTCAGCCACAGATTTGGTAAGCAAACACTAGGAAGGTGGTGAAGATCCCACAGCCACAGAAGGGGGTATGATTTGAAACAGAAATTGGGAAGAGTCTGACAGCTTCAGTGAGGGCCGAGCAACAAGCTAAAAGGCACACTTCCTAAGCCTGCATCTAGTACTTTTTTTGAGATGGGTGTCTCACTGTGTTGCCCAGGCTGGAGTGCATTGGCTATTCACAGTTGCAATCACAGCACACACCACAAAGGCCTCCAAATCCTGCCTTCGGCCACGCCCCACCCAAGTAGCCAGGACCACAGGAACGTGTCAATGCACCAGCTGCACCTAGCATTTTCAGATCCTAGCTAACAGGAGCCTAGAAGGCTCAGAAGAAAGGTATCAAGTTTGGACCCAGCTCAAGATGAGCTGCCAGGGAGCAGAGTCTGAGCAAGCATGAGCCCATCCCTACCCATCTGGATCCTAAACCACGACTCTTCTCTGCCCACTCCAACTGCAGGTCAAAGCGCTCAGCTGCAGACGACAACCCTGTCTATCCCCTCTCAACTACCAGCCCGCTGTGTGTGCCTGGTTTCCCCACCCAAGCCAAGAGCCCTCTTCTGTTCCTGAACTAATGGAATGAAAAAAAAACCACGCACAAAACCATAAGCTAGGGACTAAAGGCAATCAACAATTTCTGCATATACCTCAAAACGTGACTCAATCTAGGTTTCCAGTTTCACCTGAGCTGTTAAATTTACAGGGAGATCTTCAATGATCTTCAGAAAAGACAGAAGAGCAAGAAACTCTGAAAAGGATGTAATAAAAATTAAACTCAAATGGGAAGAAATAGTAACGATGAGGCCGGGCGCAGTGGCTCACGCCTGTAATCCCAGCACTTTGGGAGGCCGAGGCGGGTGGATCACGAGGTCAAGAGATCGAGACCATCCTGGTCAACATGGTGAAACCTTGTCTCTACTAAAAATACAAAAATTAGCTGGGCATGGTGGCACGTGCCTGTAGTCCCAGCTACTTGGGAAGCTGAGGCAGGAGAATTGCTTGAACCCAGGAGGCGGAGGTTGCGGTGAGCCGAGATCGCGCCATTGCACTCCAGCCTGGGTAACAAGAGCAAAAACTCCATCTCAAAAAAAAAAAAAAAAAGAAATAGTAACGATGAGCCTGAACAGGATTAGCTGACAATTACAACTACTCTACCTTCTAGGAGGCAGCAGGGTATGGACACAGGCTTCAAGAGTGACACCCAAGCCAGGCATGATGGCATTCACCTGTAGTCCCAGCTACTAAGGTGGCTGAGGCAGATCACTGGTGGCCGGGACTTCCAAACTACAGCATGACTGAGCCTGTGCACAGCCAGCCACTGCACTCTAGCCTAAGCAACATACACCCAGTTCTACAAAACATAATAAAAAAAAAAAGTGACACCCACTGGGTTCAAAACTCTGCTTCTACCACTTAAAATGTGTGATCACAGGCAAGTTAGTGAAATCTCTAAACCCCTATGCTTCCCGTTGGAAATCAGGGACACCGCCAGGCAGATAACACAGCCAGGAAAGGGAAAACGGGCCAGGCCCGTGTCTGTTGAGTAGTCTGTGCCTGATATTAAAGATTTGAGGCATTGGAACGATAACCTAGGGCAGGCATGGTGGTGCATGCCTGTAATCCCAGCACTTTGGAAGAGCAAGGTGGGACGACTGCTGGAGCTCAGGAGTTTGAGTCCAGCCTGGGCAACATGGTGAAACTCCATCTCTACAAAAATAATACAAAAAGTAGCTGGGCGTGGTAGTGCACGCCTACAGTACCAGCTACTCGGAGGGCTGAGGTAGAAGGATGGCTTGAGCCTGGGAGATGGAGGTTGAGCTGAGATTGCACCACTGCACTCCAGCCTGGGCAAGAGTCAGACCTCGTCTCAAAGAAAACAAAAAAAAAAAACCTACAACCCTTACATATTGTCAGCTACCTACCTCACAGGCCAGTTACAGAAAATCATGTAAAGTTCCTCTGCACTCTGTGAATTATACATGTTAGCTCTTGTTACTAGCAGCTATTCTCTCCCTTCTGGGAAAGGTCTGGAATCCAGTCCCTAAGTATTAGGTAGCCACAAAGCCCCATGTCACTACCCACCCCAACTGCCTCCGCTCTTTCCCAGCTAGAAGACACTCATCGCCGCAGGAGGCAGGGTAATTAAAATCACAAGTGTACACAGGCCTCTACTTCTGTTCTTCTGAAGTCTTCTCTCCTGCACATCGAGGTACCGTAGACATAGAAAATACCCTACTTCAACATATCTACTCCTGGGGAAGAAGCCACCACTCACAAAGGAGGCAGGACAGGAAAGGGTTCAATGTTCAGTTTCCTTTAATGACCCCCATCTCCCTGAAGGGCAGGTGCAGGCAGCGAGGCGATGGCAAGAGATGTTCACTTGAAGATCTTGCCCTGATTGAAGGCTTTGCCCACATGCTGGAAGGCCCCCTCCCAGGAGAAGTACTCTCTAACCAGCGTCTGGGCCTCCTCGCTGCCAGGATCCAGTTTCCGCCATGTGTATGACTCGTAATCCACCTGCCAATCTGGACTCAGCTGGGGATAAAAAGCCAGCATGTGGTCAAGTTATGAGACACCACCCCACACCTGTGTTACTTCCAGCTCAAACATCTGTCATCAGACCCCAGGTCTCCTGTGAACGTGAACTGCTCCTTCCTATAAGCATTCCTGAACTCTCCCCAACGTCCATCGGCTCAGAAATAAAACACTGTGCTTCCTATATCCTTGCCCCACCCTAAAGAGACTCCTCTCCTCCACTGTCCTCACCGGAAAGGCAAGCTCCTGGCCTCGGAAGACCCAGACTCCAGAAATGGAGCTGCTATTGTTGGTTCCAAAGAGGATGACACTGGCGAAGGCATTCTTCCTCAGCTTGTCCAGTCGCTGGAACATTCCTGAAGGGGCAAGGGAGAACATTCAGCCTTTGGAATCACAGCACTCACTACACCTTGTTCTCCTTCCTCATCTCAGACCCACTCTCTTCTTACCAGTGATGAGATTGCAGCTCATGAAGGTCTGAGTGAGTTCTTCAGGGAAGCGATACTCTGAGTACCACAGGGACCAGCCGTCCTTATCAAAGTGCTCCCAGAAATATGGCAGTGCCACAGAGAGTGTGTCCTCGTTGGAGTACTTGCGCTTAAATTCATCCAACACAAAGGTACTAAGAGGAGGAACGCACAGGAGGTCAGTAAGGAGGAGGGTTGCCAGGCTAAGAGAAGTGAGGGGTGCTTTCACTTAAAATTTACTAATTAATACAGTGGTCACTGTGCTGGGAGATGTGTATGACCTTATGAGGGAAGAGAGCTCGAGAGGTTTGAACAGAGGCCTAGGAAACTCCTCTGCATAAGTATGCAAGGCATGTGGAGGGTGGAACTCCAAGAGGGGCTCGGGAGACCTGCCCCAGGAAGGGCATGGCTAACTGCTGCCCCCAGGTGGAGACAGTGAGGACTTTTTCTCCCTGTTCAGCCCCTCCCCAGGCAGTTTTCCAAGAACCACACTCACTGACTCACCCAAGTTGCTTCCCCCCTACCATACAGGCCTCTTCAGGTTACACAAGCTGTAACAGGAATGTAAGCAGTGAACATTCTCTAATGGCCTCCACCCCAAATCTTACACCCATGTCCTTTAGACCCTCTCTGCCTATAAACAAGTTTTCCGATGTTTGGTCTTTTCTGAGGTTTTCTGATGCTGCACAACCCTTAAGTTCAGGTTATCTTGGAAGCAATCTGGCACCCTGAGCCAAGAATGGCAGCATCAATACAACAGAGGCCCCTCCCTCCATGGCTGGTGCTCTATTTTCTTTCTTTCCAATTATAAACGTATACACTGGCCACCCGGCCAGCACCCTCACACCTATAATCCCACCACTTTGGGAGGCCAAGGTGGATGGATCACTTGAGGTCAGGAGTTTGAGACCAGCCTGACCAACAAGGTGAAACCCCGTATCTACCAAAAATACAAAAATTAGCCGGGCGGCCGGGCGCAGTGGCTCATGCCTGTAATCCCAGCACTTTGGGAGGCCGAGGCGGGTGGATCACGAGGTCAAGAGATCGAGACCATCCTGGTCAACATGGTGAAACCCCGTCTCTACTAAAAATACAAAAATTAGCTGGGCATGGTGGCACGTGCCTGTAGTCCCAGCTACTCGGGAGGCTGAGGCAGGAGAATTGCT
>PVKV010040724.1:0-12011 GCA_004027835.1 Alouatta palliata
GAGGAAAAGCTAAATTACTCTTTGTTCATAGAGGAAGTATAGGAAGTTTAAGTTTAAAGTTAGCATGTGAGAAATTGGAAGTATCAACCTATTGGAGTTATGGAAGTAGCTATCAGAAAAAGAAGAAGACATGTTCAGCAGTAGCTACTTCTGAGGAATTAGACTGGAAGAAGAGGATGAAATGAAAAATGAAAACCTTTAGTTTTCATTTTGTATCTTTCTATTCTCTTTGATATTTTATTTCTATATGATTATATTATTTTTATAATTAAAAATAAATTGATCTCTTTTGAAGTTGTTCCTAAGAGTTTAAGATGATTTAAAATATATGTAAGTTATTGTTAGAGTTTATCTCTTTAAGTGTATGAATCACTTTTTTTAATAAGAAATAAAAGGTACTTTTAAACTATCCCATTCATCTACAACCTCAATTATATAGATGAGAATCAAATGTTGTGTTTTAATTTTAAAATATGTAATTGACTGGTGAAAATTATACATATTCCACATATACAACATGATTTGATATGCATATACATTGTGTCGTGATTGCCACAGTCAAATTAACACATCCGTTACCACTCATAAGTACCATTTGTGTGTTTGTGTCTGTGTGTGTGTGCGTGCAGTAAGGACACAAAATCATATGAAATTCCAAGTAAACAATACAGAATTATTAACTATGGTCATCATATATACACCCTGGGGATGTATATCTGTACCCCATGTTCATTGCAGCATGATTCACAGTAGCCAAGATATGGAAACAAACGTCTATGGATTAATGAATGGAGAAAGATAATTTGATAAATACATCATAATGGAATACTATTCAGCCTTCACAAAGAAGGAAATCCTACCACTGTGACAACATGAATGAACCTAGAGGTCATTGTGCTAAGTGAAATAACCCAAGCACAGAAAGACAATTACTGCATGATCTCACTTATATGTGGAGTCTAAACAAAGTCAGACCCATAGAGGCAGAGTAGAGCCGTCATTGCCGGGGGATAGAGGGTAGGGGAAATGGGGAGATGCTGATCAAAGAATCAAATGTTGTTGCCGTTTTATGCATGAGATTGTGATCTGAGAAGCTTAAATCAGGACTCACGGTCAAGGTCAGCTCCTGGACATCAAAAGCTGGAGGAGAATTAGCCAGTGATGGTGGCAAGACATTGAGTTCTTTCTGCCTTTCATGTTGTTGCCTTAACCTTCTTATCTAGCAGCCCTAATCTGATTTGGCCAACAATTGATGAGGAAAAAAAACCCAAGAATTCATCTATAAACATCTTCAGTTATTCATTTTCAGTTATGTTTTCCAGTTTGACTTGTCCTCAGGTATCTTATGAAATTAGCTCGGTATGTTTTGCTACACCTTTGCTAATTTACCCATTGTTAAAGTTCAGGGCTACAGCATCACACTGACCACAATATATTATTTCAGAAATTAAGGAGAAACAAATAAAATATTATTTTAGAAAAAAGACACTTGATGTTTTGTAGCATTGCATTGAAATCACTTGGGAAGAATATGTAATTGACCTTTAACTGTTGTTTTCAAATTATTTGTTTCAAGCTTAAAAAATAAATAATTACAATTTAAAAATTGGAGAGGGACATCAGAAGACTTGCTCTAATGCCAGGGAGTAGGGGAGTTAGTTTCTTTTTTTCCTTTCTTTCTTTCTTTTTTTTTTTTTGAGACAGTCTCGCTCTGTCACCCAGGCTGGAGTGCAGTGGTGTGGTCTCAGTTCACTGCAGCCTCTGCTTCCTGGGTTCAAGCGATTCTCCTGCCTCAGCCTCCCAAGTAGCTGGGATTACACATGTGCGTCACTGCATCCAGCTAATTTTTATATTTTTAGTAGAGACAGGGTTTCACCATGTTGGCCAGGCTAATCTTGAACTGACCTCAGGTGATCTGTCTGCCTCGGCCTCTCAAAATACTGGGATTACAGCCATGAGCCACCACGCCCATCCGGGAGTTAGTTTCTTTAGTTGTGGAGAGATGTAATTGAATAAGATTTTTTACATCACTGATTTTCATTTGGTGCATTTCGATCTGTATTAGCTTGTTCTCACAGTGCTATAAAGAACTACATGAGACTGAGTAATTTATGAATAAAAGAGGTTTAATTGACTCACAGTTCCACAGGCTGTACAGGAAGCATGGCTAGGAGGCCTCAGAAAACTTACACTCATGGCAGAAGGATGAAGGGAAATGAAGCACTTTGTTCACATGGCAGCAGTGGGGGCGGGGAGAGAGAGAGAGAGAGAGAGAGAGAGAGAGAGAGAGAGAGAGAGAGAGAGAGAAAAGGGGGAAGCGCTGCATGCTTTCAAACAACCAGGTCTCGTGAGAACTCTATCACGAGACAGCACCAAGGGGATGGTGCTAAACCATTAGAAACCACCCCCATGATCCAGTTGCCTCCCACCAGGCCCTCCTTCAACACGTGGAGATCACAATTCGACATGAGATTTGGGTGGGGACACAGAGACAAACCATCTCAAGATCCTATTCTTTGGAGTCATATGTTTAAGAGTAATTTAGATTCTCCTCTTACCAATCATTTAATCAAGTGCCTATTCTTAGTTAAAATTCTACCAATGCTTCTACTGGCTTTAGAGCTTTAAATTTTGCATAAATTTCCAGATACTTTCATGTATGATTATTCATGATTATTCTGTCAAAAGAAGACTAATAATTTGGAAGTATGACATTCATAATTTCATTTCACTAATTTTAACAAGCACCTGTTATGTGCAAGTGTCCCCAAACCATAGTAGGGGGAGGTGGGATGCAAAGACCCATCAATTGTGGATCCGTCCTTAGCAGATCTTTAATCTCCTATTGATTATTAGTTATGTGTTGCTTCCCCAAAAATGTTTTATCAGAGTAACAGACACTGAAACTGAATGAATTCATGTAACATTCATTGTTGGTATTTAGGAATAGCAAAATGACTAATAGATGGACAGCAGGAAGGGAAGGACGTTTGAAAAGCCCAAAGCCTGGATGATCCAGTGATCTATGAGTCTCTGAAAAATGGAGATTTGGCCGCACTTAGAACAAGGCCTAAGACATCAGTCTAAGGAGCTAAAAGAAAAATCCCAGCACTTTGGGAGGCCAAGGCAGGTGGATCATGAGGTCAAGAGATCGAGACCATCCTGGCCAACATGGTGAAACCTCGTTTCTACTAAAAATACAAAAAATTAGCTGGGCGTGGTGGCACACACCTGTAGTCCCAGCTACTCGGAAGGCCTGGCAGGCAGAGGTTGCAGTGAGCTGAGATCGCACCACTGCACTCCAGCCTGGTGCCTGGTGATGAAGCAAGACTCTGTCTCAAAAAAAAAAAGAAAAGAAAAATTGGTAGACACCTTTAACTGCAAGTTGGCAAAGCCACCTAGTGGTTTGTTTCGTAAGTTAAAGTTGTGTGAACCTAAGACGCAACTCATCCATGGATTGAGTGGGTCTCTAATCAAGTGTGACTAGGAATCTGGTCACTTTTCATGAAGTCCAAAAAGCAAGGTCATTTTCATTGAGAATAAGCACAGCGTGGCTCTGCCTAATATTTAGTTTATTTTACTGCCATCTCTTTATCTAAAAGGAATTAAGGCAACTTACATCAAAGTACAGTGAGATAAGATAAACTAGAATAAGACAGGAAAGAAAGAGGAAAATATGAATAAAGACATAAAAAGTAGCCTGAAATGGAAGTTATTAAAAAATGCTTGTGAAATCCTGTATATTTTTTTCATGAAAGGACTTGAAATTTTCAGGCATAAGTGGAATCAGATCAGTTATAAAATTTACAATGTCCAGAAAGGTGAAATAATTTTTAGGAAAGATAAAACCATCTGATACTTAGAGCAGATAAATTTTTCTTCTGAGGTCCTCACAAATTGGATACTGAATAATGTAATCCTCACAAATTGGATACTGTATCATGTCCTACATGCTCATAGTAGAAATAATTCTGAGTTGTGAAGGATTGTTTTTTTTCTTTTTCTCTTTTTGAGACGGAGTCTCGCTCTGTTGCCAGGCTGGAGTGCAGTGGCACAGTATCGGCTCACTGCAACCTCTGCCTCCTGGGTTCAAGTGATTTCCCTCCCTAAGCCTCCGAAGTAGCTGGGACTACAGGCACGCGCCACCACGCCCAGCTAATTTTTTCTATTTTAGTAGAGATGGGGTTTCACGATGTTGGCCAGGATGGTCTCAATCTACTGACCTCGTGATCCACCTGCCTTGGCCTCCCAAAGTGCTGGGATTACAGGCATGAGCCACTGTGTTCGGCTCTTTTTTTTTTTTTGACAGAGTCTCACTCTTGCCCAGGCTGGAGTGCAGTAGTGCGATCTCAACTCACTGCAACCTCTGCCTCCTTGGTTCAAGCGATTCTCCTGCCTTGGCTTCCTGAGTAACTGGGATTACAGGTGTGCACCACCACCCCCAGTTAATTTTTGTATTATTATTATTATTTAGTAGAGACAGGGTTTTGCCATGTTGGCCAGGCTGGTCTTGAACTTCTGACCTCAAGTGATCTGCTCACCTCTGTGTCCCAAAGTGCTGGGATTATAGGTGTGAATCAGTGCTCCTGACCTAGGATTGTTTCTTAATTGTGCTACACTGATTTGGAGGAGCATGTGAACCAACCTCCACTTAAAGGGCTTGTATTAACTCATTTGATCCTCACAATAAGCCAATAAGGTAGGTAGTTTTATTATCTCCATATCGCAGATGATGCACAGTAAGGTTAAGAACTTCTCTGAGGTCAGGTTGTCAGCAAATAGCTGGGATTCAAATCCAGACACTCAGGGTCAGCACCCATGGTATTTTCCAATATGCTATACTGAGTGGCCAAGTAAGTATAATAAGGTTCATCCAATGAAGACAGCAGTACTTGAGTTTTTTCCCCTACAAGTTATGTACTCTGTGGGGGATTAAATAGGTATGCTTTAGCATCATGCTAAAGATAAGGCCAGGGTTGTATATTTCTAAGATGATTTAGTTAACTTCACCCTCTTCCAAGGTCACAGACTTTGTCCCTGACCCCAATAACCACCCACTTGTGCACATGCATGTTCAACATGCCTTTGATCAAAAAGAAAACCAGGAGAGAGTGTTCAAACTTGCCACATCCTGACTTCTAGAAAATAGCTGAATGCCCATGTCCTGCTGAGGGCACATCCTCAGATTCAAGAACTAAAATGCAGTCATAACAAAACACAATTTGTTTTGCTAGCTTTTCTTTTTCAAAGTGGTATCTATAAACATTCGTGAATGGCAGCTAAATTGGTTTTTCTTAACCAGTCATGAGTTGATTAGCAATAACCAAGGCAAGCCTTGAGCAGAAGAATAATGGCATCATTGAAACATTTTCAGTTAGAAGGGTCTAAATATCATATAACTTGAGTCCTAAATTGAGCATTTAGAATGATGTTCTTTTAGCTGTGCGTTAGGATGGTTGTGTGGTTAATGTCTTTGCTAAGAAACAGTAAAAGGTATGCTCTATAAAATGACTGCTTCATAGTGACAAGGCTCCTTAAAAACAAATTTCTGTGACATTTTAAAGGCACACTTATCGCAATAAGGTTTATAATGCTCCTAAAAGATTCAAGTTCTATTTTGGGACATGATGGCCCACTGTACATAGGACTGATAAAGAACTTTAGTCAGTTGATGAAGTTGAATTTGTGACAGATTCATCCTGTCCAGGGAATATAAATAAAAAAGAATGTTGCTGAGATATGATGAAGAAAACATTGCCCAGGCATCAAGAAACTTGAGATTTTCAGGTCTACTTTATTCTGATAACAAAGGGAGACCTAGATTTGTGTGTGTGTGTGTGTCAATTTCTTATGAACTTTGAAGCTAGACTTGGGTTCAAATACCTATTCTGATACCTATTAGCTGATAACATTGGATTAGTCAATGAAGCTCTTTGGCCTTAGTTACTGTATCTATAAAATGGCTTTAATAACATATGGATTTTATTATTTTTATTTTATTATTATTTTTATTCTTCGATCTTTATAACACTCTTAAATGGAATATTTATCATTGTTAACTCCACTTTACAAGTGAGATCACTAAGTTGAGAGAATATGTAATGTGAAGTGTTTAAGTGAGATAATTTATTGAAGGTACCATATCACCTGGTACACATCAGATCTCCAGCAGTGGTAGCTGATAGTATTCCTATCAACTGTCTCATCCATCTCCTTTTCTTCTTTTAGGCATGCTTTGAAGATTAATAAAAGAGAAGAACCACATGTTTAAGTCACACAAAGTTTAGGAATGAGATAGAGGTTTAAGCCAAGGGGTGTGAATAAAACTAAACTTTTATTTTCTTACAGGAGTGGCAGAAACTCAACTATGATATCTATACCCTGCGGCAGATTAGAAGGGAAGTAAGAAACAGATGGAAGCGCGTCTTAGAAGATTTAGGTAAGTCTGAAAGAGATTGTGAAATGGTAAAAATAACTAGTTGTTATCATTATTCTTCAATTTCTCCATCTTAGTTTTTATAAAAGGAATGTTGATAATTGACTATTTAAGGCTACTGTGTACTAATTATTTTCCCAATCCTGCTCTTACATCCTCATGCATAAATGCCTGATGTTTCTATTGTCACCAGTCCATGTCTTCAGGACACACTTTGCCATGTGTTACTCCATCTGTCCCTAGTATAGGGTACACAGTCCAGTGCAGTCCTGTGAGCACTACCATTTGCTTTTTTGGCATTGTACATTAATTTAATTAGATGGGGGTGCTGGCCAGTTAGTCATAGCTTTGTAAGATGACGCAGGTTGGGAGAAATATTGTTTCCAAGACAGACAGCAAAACTCAGTGTAGAATTTCAGAAGAAATACGGGAAGAAAAACTTCGAGGTTGGGAAAAATACTTGTGGCATTAGAGTAGATGCCTGCCCTAATCACTAATGGTTAATGATAATGATTTTTCTCAGTTCTCCCAGGAATTGTGATACAATAAATGTGGCCCCCACATTATAGAATAATCCTGCTTCAATGTTTAAAAAGTGAATTTATCAGTTCTGAAGTCCTTGATCCTTTTGCTTTGAAAGAGAACGTGACATCTTGACATCATAAATTTTCAAGCCTGGGGTGCCATGTAACTGGTCTCTGTTGCTTTGGTTGGCATGCAGTGGGATGGGATGGGACCTCTGCCCTCTTTGCACATCCAGTATTGTTGTGAGCTAATAGTCTTTTTTTTTAAAACAATGTAAGTTACTCCAAGTAGGAGTCCTTTATACTTTTAAGTCTTTATACTTTTGGGTAAGTGATTTTTACCAGCTGATCATATTACCCTGAGGACGGAAATCTAGGTTTGGAGAAGGAGTGTCTGGAGGGAACCATGTTGCAGGCTGGGAGGCAGGTAGGAATTCTGGGGACAGGGGAGAAGGTATAGAGTAGGGAGGACAGGAAAGAGGGCTTCAAACCAGAAACAAGGTGGCAAGCAGCCAGTGGATGAGTATCTGAGGCTCTGAGGGAAAAGTTTACAAAGAGAAAAAAATGCCGAACAATTTTAATTAAAGATCCTGCCAGTCACAGGGATCCGGGAGGCAGCACGTGGCGTAGAGCCTTTGGCTTCAGTTTTCTGATGCTTGATGCTTGCACAGAATCCACGTGGGTCTGATCACAATCTCCTACAGGGACCGTATTGCAGGACACTTGTTAACTTGGGACCACTTTATGTGAGTGGTAACCTTTTCTACCTTAGGTTTTCAAAGGGAAGCTGACTCTCTGTTGTCAGTGACTAAACTCAGCACCATCAGTGATTCCAAAAACACAAGGAAAGCTCGAGAGATGTTGTTAAAACTGGCTGAAGAAACCAATATTTTCCCAACAAGTTGGGAGCTCTCAGAGAGATATCTCTTTGTTGTGGTAAGTGGATACTTTTATTTTTTTTCATCTGCCCTAATTTTGATTTAAATGTTTGCCTTTTTAAAAACTATTCACTATCCTCCTTATTCCAACACCACCATCACTATCGCATATGAGGTAGAAGATGCTGGCATTATATACACTGGTTCCCAGTGGCCCGCGGCATCAGATTCACCTGAAGAGCTTTAAAAGTTCAGATTTCTGTATCACACCTGGACCTGCTGAGGCTTGGGTTCCAGCTCAGGAGTTTGTATTTTTTCAGCGAATTCTGCTGTGTACTCTATTTTCTGAACCATTTGTAGGTCAAAGAGATGTGAGAAGTATTGTTTGTATAACCTATAAGACTAACAAATAATCTAGAAAGACTCTGAGGAGTTGGGGAATGTTTCTTGGATAATGAAGTGAAGGATTAAGGCGTGTCTCTACATGTGTTAGGAATAAATTAATAAACGTCTTAGTTGCTCGTTATCATTTCCAGGGCGGGTTTTGTTGCAGTTAGATTGATTTTTCCCATCGACGTGTCTTGGTTCGTATCTCACCAGCAGTTTCTTTGTTTGCTGTTTGTTTTTGCAGGACCGTCTGATTGCACTTGATGCTGCAGAAGAGTTCTTTAAACTTGCTCGTCGAACTTACCCCAAGAAGCCTGGGGTTCCACGCATGGCAGATACCCGGAAAGAACTGCACTACCTTCCATTTCCAAGTCCCTAAAGGAGAGGCTCACCGGCAGAATGGCAATTCTTCCATGAGGACTCAATAGTCAACCAAAGTTGGACAATTACACATAGAAGAGAGTGAGCAAATAGTTTGCTGAGTGAAAAATGGTTCTGAATTCTACAAAAATGTAAGGTCTTTAATCTGAGGACTCTATGAATTGTGCAGGCGGCACTGAAACACCCTGGTGAGCTCACATTTAGGAAGAAAGTTAAAGACTTGGTCAGATGAATCGTTCACAATGGGTGGTTCCATTCCAAGGGTCCATTGCCCCAGCTTTGGTTTTGGTTGTATCATACTCTCTGATTGTTAATCCTACTGACAGACTGGACTATTTCAGTTAGTAAAACAATATGATTAGTGGAGAGAGCTATCATTGAGCCCAAAAATGGATTACCAGTTTTAAATAATTATTATACAATGTATGCTAACCCGAAAATAATGCTGGGCATGATGTGACCTCTCTGATTTGGTCACCTTGTAGAAACTTGGAGGGTGTCAGGGCATCGCTTTGAGTACCACTGATTATTCAGAAGTACAGATGTATCAGATGATAGAAATGACAAGCAGTGGCTGGGCTCAGTGGCTCACGAGTGTAATCCCAGTACTTTGGGAGGCCAAGGCGGGCGGATCACAAGGTCAGGAGTTCAAGACCAGCCTGACCAACATGGTGAAACCCTGTCTCTACTAAAAATACAAAAATTTGCCAGGTGCGGTGGCGCGCACCTGTAATCCAGCTACTCAGGAGGCTGAGGCAGGAGAATCGCTTGAACCTGGGAGGTGAAGGTTGCAGTGAGCTGAGATTGCACCATTGCATTCCAGCCTGGGTGACAGTGTGAGAATGTCTCAAAAAAAAAAAAAAAAAGAAAAGAAAAGAAATGACAAGGAGTGTTGCTCAGAAGGGAGTTCCAAAGAGGATGACTGCCAAATGGAACTTCCTACAGCTGCATCTAAAGAGTTCTGTGTTCATGTGTGGTACATGCATTTTAAATTTCCAACACGATTTGTATCTGGTTTGCTCATTTTTGCATATTGTCCATTTCTATTCCAAAAGCCCTTGGGATTTCTTTTCTTTTCTTTTTTTTTTTTTTGAGATGGAGTCTCCCTCTGTTGCCAGGCTGGAGTGCAGTAGTGTGATCTCGGCTCACTGCAACCTCTGCCTCCTGGGTTCAAGCAATTCCCCTGCCTCAGCCTCTCGAGTAGCTGGGACTATAGGTGCATGCCACCACGCCCAGCTATTTTTTTGTATTTTTAGTAGAGACGGGATTTCACCAGGTTAACCAGGTTGGTCTCCATCTCCTGACCTCGTGATCCACTTGCCTCGGCCTCCCAAAGTACTGGGATTACAGGCATGAGCCACCAGGCCTGGCCAAGCCCTTGGCATTTTATCTGGGATAGCATCTGTAAATGGAAACGTTTGACCTCTGCTTTCTTCTCTTGTCTTTTATCTGTTTCTGGTTCATTGGCTGGGAGTTGCACCTGTGGGGGACCCCTCATGCAGACTTGCACATATGCAGGGAGTGTTGCATTGGAGATCTTTGCTGGACGTTCTTCTGTTCAGAAGATAATTTTCAAAAGGGAGCAGTGCTGCGAATGCAGCTTGCTTCTCTCTACGGATTTAGAAGGCCGGCTTCAAAAGTTATTTGCCCCTTAAGCAAGGAACTTATGAAGAGATTACGGTTCATTTTACTGAAAAGACTTTAAAGATTTGTAGGATTAATCCATAGATTGCTGAGAATATTGACAATATTTCTATTTTTACAGATTTTGCACTTCTGAATTCAGGTTAAAAACTAACTTGTATTTAGTCTGCTTAGAGGATTGTGACTTGAAAATTTTTATATTCTGATGAGCTTTTTGGTAGCGTCCACAGTGTTTAAAATATTTCATAGATGAGACCCATGTTCTCCATTTATGAATGCATTTCAGACCAATTTAACTGCTGTGTTTCAGGAAAATTCTTCCTAGTTTAATAAGTAAACTAAAAGTTTTATTTTTTATATTTAGTGCTTAATCTTTGACTCATGTTATTTAAAATTAGCCTGCAGATATTTTCCCTCACTTCTGTAGGCTCTTGCAAGATAAACATTCAAACAGTGAAACGAACAATAAAATAACCAAAAAAAAACTAAGGATGTTGTATTGTTTTAATCTCTCTCAGAATTTGTGTTTTGTCTTTCTGCCTTTTTCATGTCAAAATGATGAGATTATTTGCATCTATGGAGTATAAACTTTTACCACAGTATTTTTGGTAATGAATAAGGATAAGACTATCTCTGTGATTATTAAAATACATGGAATTATCCAGGATATATTCCTTATAAGGAATTAAAAGACTCCTGTATTTACTTTTCAGCTGGATATGTGTTGTATTTCTGACAAAAGAAGGGATAAATATTCTTTCCATAATCCCTTTAAATTAAAGGGCATAGATGCGGAAACACATGAGTTTAAGGACCTCCCAGCATCCTAAAGCCAGTCAAGGATTAGATGTGTGCTAAAGTCCAGTGGGCATGACAGTGCATGAGAGAGGCACAAGGGTGCCTCAGGTGGCCCCTACAAGATGTCACAGTGTGCTTGGAGGGATCGGGAGCCACAGATGTGTGGGAGGCCAGAGAGTTTCCCACTTTTTGTCCTCTTGTCAACTACTTTAATACTTCTTATTTATTTACTTATTTTGAGACAGTCTTGCTCTGTTGCCAGGCTAGAGTGCAATGTCGCAATCTAGGCTCACTGCAACCTCCGCCTCCTGGGTTCACGTGATTCTCCTGCCTCAGCCTCCCCAGTAGCTGGGACTACAGGCTCCTGCCACCACACTCAGCTCATTTTTTATTTTAGTAGAGTGGGGGTTTCACCATATTGACCAGGCTGGGCTCAAACTCCTAACCTCATGATCCATCTGCCTCAGCCTCCCAAAGTGCTGGGATTACAGGCATGAGTCACCACATCCAGCCTTTTATTTTTTTATTTTCTTACCTTAGTACTTCTTAAAGGCTCATCTGTGTATGCAGGTTGATTTTGGGTGGTAGATGGATGGAAGTGTTTATAATTAATATTTAATATGCACCAGAGGAAAAACCCTGTAACTAGTAGATAAAACACCTGGTTTTACAGTTGATGGATGTATTGCACAGAATATTAATATATATTAATATATAGGAAGGCACAGAGGACACATACTAAAGGGATAAAGAATGCGTTGGTGGGGCCGGGCGCGGTGGCTCACGCCTGTAATCCCAGCACTTTGGGAGGCCGAGGCGGGTGAATCACGAGGTCAAGAGATCGAGACCATCCTGGTCAACATGGTGAAACCCCGTCTCTACTAAAAATACAAAAATTAGCTGGGCATGGTGGCACGTGCCTGTAGTCCCAGCTACTCGGGAGGCTGAGGCAGGAGAATTGCT
>PVKV010040725.1:0-12013 GCA_004027835.1 Alouatta palliata
GGTGCAGGAGGGGCGCAGGTGGGTGAAGGAGGCGCAGGTGGGCGGGGGCTGCAGGTGAGTGAGGGAAAGGTGCAGGAGGGGCGCAGGTGGGTGAAGGAGGCGCAGGTGGGCGGGGGCTGCAGGTGAGTGAGGGAAAGGTGCAGGAGGGGCGCAGGTGGGTGAAGGAGGCGCAGGTGGGCGGGGGCTGCAGGTGAGGGAAGGGTGCAGGTCCGTGGGCCCCGCCCCCAGCCTGAAGTCCCCCACCCGCCAAGGTCAGCTCAGCCTGTCTCCCGCTTCTACCCGGCGCCCCCGGCCCATTGTTCCCCCCTGGTACCTCTTCGGGCAGCAAGGGCAGCCCATGTCCCGTCGGCGTGGCCGGCTCCAGAAAGTCGTCTTTGGCGTCGAGGCTGGACATGGCACCGTCCTGACGACGGCTGTCGGGCTCCCGCCCCGTGACGACCACCACCCTCTGGCTCTGCGCAGCGGGCTCGGCTTCGGTGCGCGGGCGGCGGCGGCTGCCCTGGGCACTCCCTATCGCCGCGCAACGCCTGGCATGACACCGCCGGCTGCGGGCGGGCCTGTCGGGGCCTAGAGGCCGGGCGCGGGCGGGACGTCCTCAGCGCGACCCGCTCGAGCCCGCTCGCTGGCCTGCCCCGGCCGCCTCCTGCTGTTGGCTGAGGCCGCGCTGGTTCCGCCCTGATTGGCAGGAAGCTCGCCCAGTGGAAGAGCAGGCAGCACATGCGGCGGGGCCTGAGTGGTCCCTGGGCGGGCGCCCGCTGGCCTGACGTGCTCTGATTGGTGCTCTAGCCGGCGGGCGCGCCCTCTGCGGGACACCGGGCGGTGCTGCGCCGCCAACCTCTCCTAACTGGACCTTTCAAGTTGGCCCTGAGGACGGCGACGCCCAATCCCTTCACACAAGGGCTCACGACTTACTCGTGTGTCTGTCCCCAGGGCAGCGGGTCCCTGTCGATGGAGGGCCTGAGCAGCCTTTCCTAGAGGACGTGGCGGGAGCAGGGCCGGGATGGCGGCGGCCCGGACGTCGGCGGGCCACGCCCCCGACGTCGGCGGGCCCCGCCCCCAGCCTCAGGGCACCCCCCGGTGTCCAGACCCTCCCCATTCATTCACGCGGGAATCCCGAGAAAACCCCAAACAGGAGCACTTGACTTCAGTGAATAATGACAGTGACTCCCCACCGTGACCGTTTTCCATCGGGACACACAGATAGAGACAGGCCTTTCCCCAAGATGCTCCTGGGCTGGGAGGCGGAGTCCGGCCCCAGAGGCTGGGTCTCCTGGGGATCAAGGTTCTCCGCCTGTTCACGCCATTTTCTTCTTTAAAAGACGGGGTCTCCCTCTGTTGCCCCGGCTGGAGCGCACGGGCGCGATCATAGCTCACTGCAACCTCCAACCCCTGGGCTCAAGCGAGCCTCTCGCCTCAGCCTCCCGAGTAGCTGGGGCCACAGGTGCGCACCACCACATTCCGCTGATTTTTAACAGTTTTGGCCAGGAGCTGGCTCACACTGGTAATCCCAGCAGTTTGGGAGGCGAGGCAGGTGGACCACCTGAGGTCAGGAGTTCGAGACCGGCTTGACCAACATGGTGAAACCTCGTCTCCTCTAAAAATACAAAATTCGCCAGGTGTGGTGGCATGCACCTGTAATCCCAGCTACTCAGGAGGCTGAGGCAGGAGAATCGCTTGAACCTGGGAGGCAGAGGCTGAAGTGAGCTGAGATAGCGCCATTGCACTCCAGCCTAGACAACAAGAGGGAACCTCCGTCTCAAAAAATAATAAATACTTTTTTTTTTTTTTATAAATGGGATCTTGCCATGTTGCCCAGGCTGGTCTCTTACTCCTCGCCTCAAGTGATCCTCCCTCATCAGCCTCCCAAAGTGCTGTGATCACAGCCATGAGCAAGCATGCTGCTGCTTTTCAAACCATTTTTACATCGGTTCTTCATCTGATTCTCACAGTGTAGTGACAGAGAAGAAAACTGACTCAAAGAAAACTAGACAGCTCCAGGAAGGCAAAGATGAGCTGGTGGCACAGCACTTCTTCTGTTAGACCATCACACTCCCAGCTGTAGGAGTCTCCTCGGTCTGTTTTCTCCAACTGCAGTTGCATCAAAATCCCTGGAGGGGGACCTTGTTTAAACACAGATAAAAATGAACGAGGTCAACAGATCGAGACCATCCTGGTCAACATGGTGAAACCCCGTCTCTAATAAAAATACAAAAATTAGCTGGGCATGGTGGCACGTGCCTGTAGTCCCAGCTACTCGGGAGGCTGAGGCAGGAGAATTGCTGGAACCTGGGAGGCGGAGGTTGCGGTGAGCCGAGATCGCGCCATTGCACTCCAGCCTGGGTAACAAGAGTGAAACTCCGTCTCCAAAAAAAAAAAAAAATGAATGAAATCACGTCATTTGCAGAAACGTGGAAGGATGTCCTTATGTTAAGTGACATAAGCCAGGCACAGAAAGATAAATATCACATGTTTTCACTCATATGTGGCAGCTAAGAAAAGGTTATCTCATAAATTTAGAAAGTAGAAATGTAGAGACTAGAGGCTGGGAATGGTTGGGTGAGAAATGAAGAGATTTAGGTTAATGAAGGACTTACAGTTAGATGAAGGTTTATGTTCTATTGTTTAAAGCAGAGTAGAGTGACTATAATTAACAACAATGTGTATTTCAAAATAGGGGTAAGACACTTTGGGAAGCCAAGGTGGGAGGATACCTTGAGTCCAGGAGTTTGAGACCAGCCTGAACAACATACTAGACCTTGCCTTTACAAAAATATAAAAAATCTATATAGCCAAGTGTGGCAACACACATCTGTAGTCCCAGCTACTTGGAGGCTAAAGCCAGGAGGATCTCTTGAGCTGCAGTGACCTGTGATTGCATTCCAGAGCCTAGGTCATACCACTACACTCCAGCTGTGCCACAGGAGCAAAACACTGTTAAAAAAAACCAGTTACCAGGACTCACATTTCCAGTTTATTACTGCAGTCTGAGCAACATAGTGAGAACACATCTCTACAGAAAAAACAAAAAACAAAAGATAAATCAGCCGGGTATGGTGGGGAGTGGCTGTACGCTTAGCCTTTCAGGAGGCTGAAGCGGTAGGATCACTGGGCCTGGGAGTTCAAGACTGCAGTGAACTGTGATCACTTGTGCCACTGCATTTCAGCCTGGGTTACAGAGCAAGGCCCTGTCTCTAAAAAAACAGAAACAAAAAACAGTAAAAAGGAGAGCTGGCCGTAGTGGCAATGGCCCACACCTGTAGTCCCAACCACATAGGAGGCTGAGGCAAGAGGATTGTTTGAGCCCAGCCTGGGCAATGTAGCAAGACCCTCTCTTAAACTGTGTTTTTTTTTGTGTATGTGTGTGTGTGTGTGTGTGTGACAGAGTCTCACTTACTCTGTTGCCCAGGCCGGAGAGCAATGGTGCGATCTCAGCTCACCACAATCTCTGCCTCATGGGTTGAAGTGATTCTCCTGCCTCAGCCTCATGAGTAGCTGGGATTGCAAGTGCCCACCATGATGCCTGGCTAATTTTTGTATTTTTAGTAGAGACGGGGTTTCACCATGTTGCCCAGGCTGGTTTGAACTCCTGACCTCAGGTAATCCATCCTCCTTGGCTTCCCAAAATGCTGTGATGAGAGGTGTGAGCCACCGTGCCTGGCCTGCACAGCAACTTTTATTGAAGCAGCAGTGTACAGCAGCAGCAGAGAGACTGCTCTTTGCAGAGCAGGCTACCCCATAGGCAGTGTGCCCAGAGTAGCAGTTCAGAGGCAGTTCTGCATTCATATTTATGCCAACTTTTAATTATATGAACATTGAGGGGCAGTTTATGTAGAAATTTCTAGAAGAGGGTGGTAACTTGCAGGTAGCTGGGTTGCTGCCATGGAAACGGGCAGTGTTGCCATGGCACTTGTGGATGTGTCTTATGGAAAGCTACTTCCACCTCAGACCTGTTTTAGCTAGTCTTCAGTTTGATCTGGTGTCTGAGCTCCACCTCCAGAGTCCAGTCCTGCCTCCGACCTCCCTTTTTTGTTTTTGTTGTTGTTGTTTGTTTTAATTTTTTGAGATGGTGTCTCCCTCTGTTGCCCAGGCTGGAGTGCAGTGGCACGATCTTGGCTCACTGCAACTCCACCCTCCGAGCTCAAGCAATCCTCCCTCCTCAGCCTCCCAAGTAGTGGGACTACTGATGTACGTCACTATGCCTGGCTAAGTTTTTGAATTTTTGATTGAGATGGGGTTTCACCATCTTTCATCTCAAACTCCTGACCTCTGATGATCTGCCTGCCTTGGCCTCCTAAAGTGCTAGGATTACAGGCATGAGCCACCATGCCTCAAAAAAAAAAAACTTTTTAAGGATGAAAGAGCAAGGGCAGGCCAACCTTCTGACTCCACCCTCAATTGCTATTTCTCCCTTTGTTCACTGAGGATAAGGGACAAAGAATTGAAAGAACTGAGGGAAATAAAGGAAGATGAAAATATTTAGTGGGAGGATGATGTTAGATTTGGACCTGATAAGTCTGAGGTGCCCCTGGAGACATCAGAGGGAGCTGTCAGTTTTATGTAGGATAAGGATCTGAAGCTAGAGAAAACTCTGGGTTGGAAATTTAAATTTAGGAATCTTTGCTATATACAGGTGTAGTTGAAGCCACGAAAGCAGATGAAATCACTCTGAGAGAATATGCAGAATGTGAAAAGAAGCAAGCCAGTGACTAATTCTAGAATCCAACACTACAGAGTCGATGAGAGAAGGCTGGGCATGGCGGCTCATGCCTGTAATCTCAGCACTTTGGGAGGCTGAGGTAGATGGATCACCTGAGGTCAGGAGTTCCAGACCAGCCTACCCAATATGGTGAAACACAGTTTCCAGTAAAAATACAAAAATTAACAAGCATGGTGGCTGGTGACTGTAGTCCCAGCTAGTTGGGAGGCTGAGGCAGGAGAATCACTTGAACCAGGGAGGTTGCGGCTGCAGTGAACTGAGATCATGCCATTGCACTCCAAACTGGGTGACAGAGTGAGACCCTGTCTCAAAGAAAAAAAAGTTTTTTCTTTTTTCTTTTGCCAGCAGCCTCACATAGCATAAAAAATTGGCTAAGGTCTCACTGCTCTGGAATGCCCTCAGTCACTGACACACCCCTATTTATTAACCACAGCTATTCCTTAACTTGGACTTCTCTTCCCATTGCACATTTCGTAAATGTGGCCAATAGTTCACATTGGCTTTCTCATCTTTTTATTTATTTATTGTTTTTTGAGATGGAGTGTCATTTTATCACCTAGGCTGGAGTGCAGTGGCGCAATCTCGGCTCACTGCAACCTCCGCCTCCCTGGTTCAAGCAATTCTCCTGCCTCAGCCTCCCGAATAGCTGAGATTACAGGTGCCCACCACCATGCTCCACTAATTTTTTTTTTTTTTGAAATGGGGTCTTGCTCTGTCACCCATGCTGGAGTGCAGTGGCGCAATCTTGGCTCACTGCAACCTCCGCCTCCCTGGTTCAAGCAATTCTCCTGCCTCACTCTCCCAAGTAGCTGAGATTACAGGTGCCCACCACCATGCCTGGCTTATTTTTGTATTTTTCATAGAGACAGAGTTTCACCATCTTGGCCAGGCTGGTCTTGAACTCCTGATCTCATGATCTACCCACCTCGGCCTCCCAAAGTGCTTCGATTATAGGCGTGACCCACAGCGCCTGACCTCCTGGCTAATTTTTTTTTTGTATTTTAATAGAGACAGGGTTTCACCATGTTAGTCAGCCTGGTCTTGAACTCCTGATCTCAAGTGATCCACCTGCCTCAGACTCCCAAACTATTGGGATTACAGGCATAAGCCGCTGTGCCCTGCCCTCTCATCTCTTTTCTGGCCTCGCTGAAGTGTGCCTCACTTGAATGCTGGAAGCTTGAAATCTAAAAGTTGCTTTTTCCCAGAGTACCTTGTGTCCTGGGTTCTGCAGGTGATCCAGGCTTTACTAGGTGGATCAGTGCCTTGGAGATTTGGAGAGCAAACATGAACACTGAATTGAAGACCATATACTTCTTGCTCTTTCTGCAGGCAAGCTTGGATACAGATGTGTTAATACTTTATTTATTTATTTTTTTGCTGTGGCTGTAGCAGAGATCCCAGCATTGATCTCCAGCTTTCTGGGTGTCAAAAAACAGGGTGGATGGCCGGGCACTGTGGCTCATGCCTGTAACCCCAGCACTTTGAAAGGCCAAGGTGGGCAGATTACCTGAGGTCAGGAGTTCAAGACCAGCCTGGCCACATGGTGAAACCTCATTTCTACTAAAAATACAAAAATTAGCCGGGCATGGTGGCAGGTGCCTGTAATCCCAACTACTTGGGAGGCTGAGACTGAAGAATCGCTTGAACCTGAGAGGCGGAGGTTGCAGTGAGCCGAGATCACACCACTACATTCTCGGGTGACAAATAAAAACTCTAGCTCAAAAAAAAAAAAAAAAAAAAAAAGTTAGCATGGAGGCATCCATTTTGCTTTTTTTTTTTTTTTTTTTTTTTTTTTTTTATAAAGACAGGGTTTCACCATATTGGTCAGGCTGGTCTTGAACTCCCGACCTCAGGTGATCCGCCCGCCTTGGCCTCCAAAGTGCTTGGATTACAGGCGTGAGCCACCACGCCCGGCCCATTTTGCTGTTCTATTCATCTCTGTAATATCTTCAAAGTCTAGTACAATGCCTGGCACATAGAAGGAACTCAATAAATTGATATGTGAAAGAAGTTTGTGCTACCGTCAAGCTCAAATAATTCCCACTCACCATAAATTTTTTCTCATCTATTTTATTGGTCTTATTGGCATATGGAGGAATGAATTCCTGTTATTAATATCATAGAGGCAGGGAATCCCAGGATACTATCGTGCTGGGCTGGTGGGAAGGGGCTTCCCAAGTGGTGAGAGTCCCTGGGAGTATTAACCAGAGCGAAGCATTCTGGGAGGGCTTTGGGGTGCACGTTGGTCCCCATAGATATCTTCACTGTGCCTGATGACACAGGTCCTGAAGTGCTCTCATCTCAAGCTCTTTGCATGTAGGTGTTTTTCCCTTTCTTTCTTTCTTTCTTTTTATTTTTTTTCGAAACAGTCTTGCTCTGTTGCTCAGGCTAAAGTGCAGTGGTGCAATCATAGTTCACTGCAGCATCAAACTTCTGGGCTCAAGCGATCCTCCCATTTTAACCTCCTGAGTAGCTAGGTCTACAGGCATGGACCACCATGCCCAGCTAATTTTTAAAGTTTCAAAATTTTGTGTAGAGACAGGGTCGCAATATGTTGCTCAGGCTGGTCTCGAACCTCTGGCCTTGAGTGATCCTTTCACCCTAGCCTTCCAAAGTGCTGGGATTACAGGCGTAAGCCACTGTTCCCAGCCTACATGCAAGCTTTTGATGAATGCCGTTTTGTATTTTTATTTATTAATTAATATATTAAATATTAAGTATATCACATATTTAATAATATAAATACATTAAATATTGTAAGTATATAAATATTATTAAATATATCAAATGTTTATTATATTACATATATTTAATGTAAACCAAAAATAAACTGTAGATGAAAAAGTAACTCATATCCAGTATTCTATGAAAAGTGTTTTTGAATTTAGTTTGAGAATACATAGTTGTCTTACCTAATGTTACATGTAGCTTTATCATTGTTATGTTTCTTTCTTTCTTATTTCTTATTTATTTATTTATTTTTGAGACAGGATTTCGCTCTGTCACCCAGGCTGTACAGTGGCATCATCATAGCTCACTGCAGCCTCAAACTCTTGGGCTCAAGGGATCCTCCCACCTCAGCCTTCCAAATAGCTGGGACTACAGGCATGAGTCACTCTGCATGGGTAGTTTTAAAAACTTTTTGTAGAGATGAGGGGCTTGCCATATTGCCCAGGCTGGTCTTGAGCTCCTGACTTCAAGTGATCCTCTGGCCTCAGCGTCCCAAAGTGCTCAGATGACAGGTGTGAGCCGCTGTGCCCAGCCCAGTCCTTACATCTCTAAGTTAGCTCTTGTTCCAGCCACCTCTGGAAGCACTGTGGTCAAATCCCACAGGTGGGTGTAAGTCTACTGAAGCCACTTCTTCGGTTCTCCTCCCACCCCGTGGCCAGTTTCTGTGTCATTTCCACTGGTTTGTCATTTCAGATTTAACCACCACACAGCATCAATATCTATTATCTTAGTATGATTCTGTCAAATGGAAAAATAATTTCGCTGGAAATATAATCCCCGGCACCCAGATAAAATGAACGCTGTCCCCTAATGTCCCATCTTTTAGATCTTCTCCACTCTGGGGTCTTCCTTCTCCCAACCCTCCCCACCCTCTTATGAGAGGCATTGGATTTGAGGCTGGAATGCACCCGCTGCTCTCAGAGGCCGCAGTAGAGTACCAGGGAAAAACAATTTGCCATTTGGTGACTTCCAGCTCTGGAGTTCTGACATTTGTTGGGAACTGCCAGCTGAGAGTTCTTTTGGTTGGCTAGAAACATTAAGGCATAGTGAAATATTAAAATATCTCAAGGCTTTGGGAGGCTGAGGTGGGCGGATCACGAGGTCAGGAGCTCAAAACCATCCGGGCCAACATGGTGAAACCCTGTCTCTACCAAAAATACAAAAATTAGCTGGTGTGGCAGCACATGCCTGTAACCCCAGCTACTCAGGAGGCTGAGGCAGAACTGCTTGAACCCGGGAGGTGAAGGCTGCAGTGAGCCGAGACTGTGCCAACGCACTCCAATCCGGGTGACAAGAGCAAGACTTCATCGCAATCAATCAATCAATCAATCAAACAAATTAAAATAAAATATGCAAGGCAGTATAGGATTTAAATAATCTGTAAGAGCAGGGGGAGCCAGGCATGGTGGCTTATGCCTATAATCCCAGCATTTTGGGAGACCAGGCAGGTGGATCACTTGAGGTCAGGAGTTTGCAACTAGCCTGGCCAACATGGTGAAACCTTGTCTCTACTAAAAAATACAAAGATTAGCCGGGCATGGTGGTAGGTGCTTGTAATTCCAGCTACTTGAGTGGCTGAGGTGGGAGAATCACTTGAACCCTGGAGGCGGAGACTGCAATGAGCTTCTGAGATTGTACCACTGCACTCCAGCCTTGGTGACAGAGTAAGACTCCATCTCCGAAAAAAAAGAACAGGGGTCTGCAAATTTTTTTTTTTTTTTTAAGAGACAGGGGCCAGGTTTGGTGGCTCACACCTGTAATTCCAGCACTTTGGGAGGCTGAGGCAGGTGGATTACGAGGTCAGGAGATTGAGACCATGCTGGCCAATGTGGTGAAACCCTGTTTCTACTAAAAATACAAAAATTAGCTGGATGTGGTGGCGTGTGCCTGTAATGCCAGCTACTGGGGAGGCTGAGGCAGGAGATTCGCTTGAATCTGGGAGGAGAAGTTTGCAGTGAGGTGACATTGCATCACTACACTCCAGCCTCACAACAGAGCGAGATTCAATCTCAAAAAAGAAAAAAATAAATAAAAAGAAAAAGAAAAAGAAAAGAAAAAGAAAAAGACAGGCTCTTGGAATACTGTAACACAATCATAGCTCACTGCAGCCCTGAGTTCTTGGGTTCAAGCTATTCTCCCATCTTAGCCTCCCAAGTAGTCGAACTACAGGCGTGCACCACCATGGTCAGCTAATTTTAAAATTTTTGGTAGGGACAGGGTCTTGCTATGTTGCCCAGGCTGGTCTCCAACGGCTGAGCTCAAGCAATCCTTCCACCTCGTCCTCCCAAAGCATTGGGATTATAGGCATGAGTCATCCCGTCTGGCAAACTTTTTCAGTCAAGAACTCCATACTAAATATTTTCAGTTTACCAGGCCATATGGTTTCTGTCTCAACTATTCAACTCCGCCCTTGTTGTGGGAAAGCAGCCAAGGACAGACAAGACATTGATGAACAGGCATGGCGACACTTGGCTCACTCACTGTGGTTGCCAACCCCTGCACAAGAAAACGAAATAAATCCTAACTGCACTGTGATCCTTTCAAGTGTCCTCAGTCTAAGGTCCTAATAGCCAATATCCTCCTTCATTTGTGATTCAAGTTTCAGTTATTCAGACTGGGTGTGGTGGCTCATGCCTGTAGTCCCAGCTACTCAGGAGGCTGAGGCAGGACAATTGCTTGAACCTGGGAGGCAGAGGTTGTAGTGAGCCGAGATAGAGCCATTGTACTCCAACCAGGGCAACAAGAGTTAAACAAACAAAAAAGACTAAAATGGTATATTTGATGTTATGTCTATTTTACCACAATAAAAAAGTACAAAGAAAAAAGACAGCTGAATTCTCATATCTGCTTCTGCATTTAATCTGTTGAAATATGTTGTTTTGATTAATGTTTCTGAAGAAAATCTGGCTTCATACAAATATGTAGTTGGAAACAGGAATCAGTAATTTTCTGATATAATTGTGAATTTTACTCTTTGATACTCCACCAAAATTGGACAAGATTAGTTGCAATGTGAAATCTGCAACTATACTCACACACTTTTTGTTACATTTAAATTAATATAACAAAGACAAGCCTGTACGCTCATGTGTATTGCAACACTAGTTACAAAAACGCAGTTACAGAATTAGCCTAAGTGTCCATTAATGTATAAATGGAGAGAGATGGACATATACAGCACAGAACACTATTAAGCCTTTGAAAAGGAGGAGATTCTGTCATTTGCAACAACAAGGATGGCATTGGAGAATGTTCTGCTAAGTGAAATAAGGCAAATTTCAAAAGACAGATACCACATGTTCTCACGTAAACATGAAAACTAAAACTGTGGAACTCAGAAGCACAGCGTATCCTGGTAGGAGTGGGGAAATGACAATTGAAGGTTACAGGGCCTCAGTTAAATAGGAGAAATATGTTTGGATTTTTTGAGATCTATTAAACAGGTTGATGAATATACTTAATAATTGCTCACTGTCAGCCAGGCGCAGTGGCTCACGCCTGCATCCCAGCACTTTGGGAGGCCAAGGTGGATGGATAACCTGAGGTCAAGAGTTCAAGACCAGCCTGACTAACATGGTGAAACCCTGTTTCTACTAAAAATACAAAAAATTAGCTGAGTGTGGTGGCCTGCACCTGTAATTCCAACTACTTGGGAGGCTGAGGCAGGAGAATCACTTGAACCTGGAAGGCAGAGGTTGCAGTGAGCTGAGATCTCGCCATTGCACTCCAGCTTGGGCAACAAGAATGAAACTGCGTCTCAAAGAAAAAAAGATTGTGCACTGCCAATTTCAAAATTACTAAGGAAGTAAATTTCAAATATTCTCACTTCAAAAAATGTTAAATATTTTAGGTTACGAGTACGTTAATTTGATGGAGTCATTTCATTTTGCACTAAAAATTTATGACATCACTTTGTACCCATAAATATATACAACGATACTTTGTCAATGTATAATAAAATTAAAAAACAGTCTGGTCTGTCTGACTCTTCAAATGGATGGTGAATTCATGTCTATTTTTGCAATGTCAGGCATTGGTCGTTTGAAAGGCATCTCTTGGCTGGGCGCAGTGGCTCACGCCTGTAATCCCAGGACTTTGGGAGGCTGAGGCAGGTGGATCACCTGAGGTCAGGAGTTTGAGACCAGCCTGGCCAACATGGTGAAACTCCATCTTTACTAAAAACACAAATATTAGCCAGATGTGGTGGTGCATACCTGTAGTCTTAGTTACTTGGGAGGCTGAGGTGGGAGAATCACTTGAACCTGGGAAGTGGAGGTTGCAGTGAGCTGAGATTGAGCCACTGTATTCCAGCCTGGCAGCAGAGAAAGAAAAGAAAAGAAAGGAAGGAAGGAATAACAAAGAAAGAACAAGAAAGAAAAAAAAAGAAAAAGAAGGAAGGAAGGGAGAGAGAGAGGAAGGAAGGAAAGATAGAAAAAAGAGAAAGAGCCGGGCGCGGTGGCTCACGCCTGTAATCCCAGCACTTTGGGAGGCCGAGGCGGGTGGATCACGAGGTCAAGAGATCGAGACCATCCTGGTCAACATGGTGAAACCCTGTCTCTACTAAAA
>PVKV010040726.1:0-12010 GCA_004027835.1 Alouatta palliata
CGGAGTTTCGCTCTTGTTGCCCAGGCTGGAGTGCAATGGCGCGATCTCGGCTCACCGCAACCTCCGCCTCCTGGGTTCAAGCAATTCTCCTGCCTCAGCCTCCTGAGTAGCTGGGACTACAGGCGCACACCACCACGCCCAGCTAATTTTTGTATTTTTAGTAGAGACGGGGTTTCACCATGTTGACCAGGATGGTCTCTATCTCTTGACCTCGTGATCCACCCGCCTCGGCCTCCCAAAGTGCTGGGATTACAGGCGTGAGCCACAGCGCCCGGCCAGAATGTCATATTTGAAAATCATGACCGGTTTTAACAAACTAAGGTTGAGTTTATGGAGCCAATGCTTAGAAATGTCTCTTGGAAAACTGGCCTGGTACCTGACTTACAGGGTTACCAGTCTTACAGGTAAGTAAGATAGGGGATTTTCTGGCAGGCCTGGTGATGTGCTTTAGCTCTGTGTTCCCACCCAAATCTCACCTTGAATTGTAATAATTTCCATGTGTCAAGGGTGGGACTAGGTGGAGATAACTGACTGAGTCACAGGGGCAGTTTTCCCCATACTGTTCTGATAGTGAGTGAGTTCTCACAAGATTTGGTATCTTGAGAGAATCCCTCTTTCCTGCTGCCCTGTGAATAGGTGCTTTTGCTGTGATTTTAAGTTTCCTGAGGCCTCTCCAGTCTTTGCAACTCAGTCTTAGGTATTTCCTTATACCAATGTGTGAATGAACTAATACACCAGGAAACAGAGTATTTGGAGGATCTTGAGAATAGAGGAATTCACTCCAACCTACAGACGCTGAAGGCAACATCTGGTGGCAAGTTATTGGCTCAGCTTCCAAGCCTTGAGAGTCTTCAAAAGTCTAATTTGAGATTCTTTATGAAACATTCTAGCAAAGCAAACTTTAAAAGGTCTATGTAGTTAATAATCATTCTTGGTGCACTAATGTAAATAATCCAACCAAATATAATGAAACCAGACAAATTTTACAAACAAGAATCAAAAGCTGGTAATTGTAGATAAAAATCATATGTTTAAATAGGAAACTATACTGGACCCCTGTGGGTTCTTCATTCTTATTTCTCCAGTATCTGGCTATGACTCTCCAAACTAACACTTCCAATTTTGTCCCACCCTTCTAAACTGGCATCACTGATCATTAAAACTGACCTTTCCCTGAAGCACTTGGCCTACAAAAGATGTTTTAAGCCCAACATCTAGAAATCTCAACTGACTGTCCCTGGACTCAAGAAAATAGGTTTCTATGTATTAAATCTTCGTATTTTCATAGGAATTCCCCTCAAAAAATATCTGACTGCCTGCACCATTCAGCAAATATTCTCTATTGCTAAGTCCAGCAGATAGTTCAGCTGATTCTTAGTGAAGAAAAAGGTGATTGCTTGAGAAACTGACTTTGAGTTGTTCAAATTCTTCTTTCCTTGAACAGGGGAGGGACTGACAGTCTCTTCATGACGAAACTTCAGTCAGGCTCCTCTGAATCTTCTTCCCAATCAGCCCTCGACTTTTGAACTTTGATGTTCATCTATGCATTGCCCAATTTCAGTAAGAATTCTGATAAGTTGCCTTAGCAAGAATCCCACACCTTTGATATTGGGTTGACTTCAATATCTAATCAAATTATTGAGCCCTGACCATCCCGTAGGTGATGGCTGACCAACCTAGCATACCTTCAGCAGGAATCCTATTAAATCCTTTTATAAGAATTTCCCAGCCTATACTCCCAGCACTTTGGGAGGTCAAAGCGGGCGGATTACAAGGTCAAGGGTTCAAGACAAGCCTGGCCAACATGGTGAAACCCCATCTCTACTAAAAATACAAAATTTAGCCGGTTTCCAAGTGGCTGGTGCCTGGAATCCCAGCTACTTGGGAGGCTGAGGCTGGAGAAACGCTTAAACCCGAATGCGGGAGGTGGAGGTTGCAGTGAGCCAAGACTGTGCCATTGCACTCCAGCCCAGGCAACAGAGTGAGACTCTGTCTCAAAAAAAAACAGAAACAACAAAAAAGAATTTCCCGGCCGGGCAAAGTGGCTTATGCCTGTAATCCCAGCACTTTGGGAGGCTGCAGTGGACGGATCATTTGAGGTCAGGAGTTCTAACCAGCCTAGCCAACATGGTGAAACATCGCCTCTACTAAAAATACAAAAATGAGCAGGGTATGCTGGTGGGCGCCTGTAATCCCAGCTACTCGGGAGGCTGAGGCAAGAGAATTGCTTGAGCTTGGGAGGGGGAGGTTGCAGTGAGCAGTGACAGAGAGAGACTGTTTAAAAAATAAAAAGAATTTCCCTTTAACTCTGATGTTTCCTCTTAGTTATTAACCATCAGCTGACTATACACCCAGTCTGTTTACTGGCTAGAAATTCCCTGTTCTCTATGCTGTATTCGGAATTGAGCCCAGTTTCATAATGAAGTCGCTTTCTCCCTATTCCAATAGGTCCTAATTGAAATCTGCTTTTACCACCTCAGATAGTTTCCAGTGTTGATTTCTTGAAATATATCTTAGAAACTGTCATTTTAAAAAATAAAAGTAACTTTTAGAACATGTGGCAGTCATTGTCACTTAAAGAAAACATTAAGGGTTTCATTTTCATTCACCTTTGTTCAATTTTAAAGAAATCATTTAATTTGGTTGCCACTTATTTATTTTTTGAGACAGTCTCACTCTGTTGCCCAGGCTGGAGTCCAATGGTGTGATCTTGGTTCACTGCGACCTCCGCCTCCCGGGTTCAAGAGGTGCTCCTGCCTCAGCCTCCTGAGTAACTGGGACTACAGGTACCCGCCACCACACCCAGCTAATTTTTCTGTTCTTGGTAGAGACAGGGTTTACCATGTGGGCCAGGATGGTCTCGATCTCTTGACCTTGTGATCTGCCCGCTTCAGCCTTCCAAAGTGCTGGGACTACAAGTGTGAGTCACCGCGCCTGGTCGCCACCTACTGTTTGAGACAGTTTTGCTCCTGTTGTCCAGGCTGGAGTGTAATGGCGTGATCTCCCGGATTCAAGCCATTTTCCTGCCTCAGCACCTCAAGTAGCTAGGATTACAGGGATGCGCCCCCACGCCTGGCTAATTTTTTATATTTTTACTAGAGATGGGATTTCACCATGTTGGTCAGGCTGGTCTTGAACTCTGCACCTCAGGTGCTCCATCTACCTCCGCCTCCCAAAGTGCTGGGATTATAGGAATGAGCCACTACACACAGCCTTGCCACTGATTTTATAGCCATAATTCTTGGTCCTTAAAAAATATATGTTGCTGGCCAGGCACAGTGGCTCACTCCTGTAATCCCAGCACTTTCGGAAGCTGAGGCGGGCGGATTACCTGAGGTGAGGAGTTTCAGACCAGCCTGGCTAACATGGTAAAACCCCATCTATACTAAAATCACAAAAAGCTGGATGTGATGGCGGGCGCCTGTAATCCCAGCAACTCGGGAGGCTGAGGCAGGAGAAGCTTTCTGGCTCTTATGTGATGTCCATGTAATCAAAACGGTATTGAAAAATTATCTTTTGTTATTTAAAAAAATCGAATCATAAAATATGGTTTAAGGTATATAAACATAGAATCTGTATCTAAATTCTCTAATATAATTTAAATTTGATGCATTTGGGAAAAGTTGATTGCTATAAATGATAAATCAATCATGATGAAATACATAAACTTCTGGCTTCTAATAAACACAAAAGAAACATGTCTCATAGAAAGAGCCGGTTTTTCTCCCCAATTGTTTAATTGAAAATCTGCCTGTTTAAGGGGTTTAAGTGGTGTTAACATTTGTCAAGGGTCTGAAGTTTTTACATAAGCACTCAGTGACTTACCATGGATAAGGCTCCATAATATAGGATTGGGAGTCATTTAAATGCTTCCTGAACAAAATTCTGAGCTTAAAACCTTGCCTAAATCAGTAGCCCCTAAATTCAATGTGCATATCTTATGATTTCCAAGAACACACATATTAAGTAACATTTTTATGTCTGTAATTGTAGAATGGTCTGTTCAGGGCCCTCATTCCTCAACCTTTTTTTTCAACCACCTTCTCATTAAGGAGGCTTATGTATTAATCATGGTTTTTCTTTTTTGTATTTTATGTCTTGACATCTTAAAATTCTTGCTGGCTATGGGGAGACTTTCCCTACCAGAGGTAGCTGCTTTCTAAAAATAGTAAACAACGACCTTGGCAGCAAGGCAAGTCAACCACCCTCTTTATCTAACTCTTACTAAGCCAATTCTTTCCCTGCACTAAGTCATCCCAGTGTTACTGCCAGTGAGTTTGCAGCAGTCTGCTGCAGTTTTGGTCATTGCCTCCTCAGAAGAAAGAATTAAACTGAGGCAGAGCTAGGTTTAAGGCAGAGGACGAGACCAAGGCAGGTTTTTTTTTTTTTTCTTTTTTTTTTTTTTGAGACAGAGTCTCACTCCGTCACCAGGTGCCAGGCTGGAGTGCAATGGCGTGACCTCGGCTCACTGCAACCTCTGCCTCCTGGGTTCAAGCAATTCTCCTGCCAAGGCAGGTATTTTAGCAGGAGTGAGAGTTTATTAAAATGTTTTAGAGCAGGAGTGAAAGGAATCAAAGAACACTTGGAAAAGGGTCAAGTAGATGACTTGAGAGGTCAAGTGCTCCACTTGATCTTTGACTTGGGACTTTATACATCTGCTCATTTCTCAGGCTCTTTATTCTCCTCCCCCGATTCCTCCCTTGGGTAGCCTGTTGCTTGACCACTGCATGCACAGTTGTCTGCCAGCAATTGGGAGGGGTCACATGCACTGTTTGTTTACTGAAGTCATGCACATACTCATTTGGGGTGATTTTCCCTTACGAGTCAAGCGCCCCCAAAAGAAGGTCAAATACCAGTCAAATTCTGCCATCTTGCCACATTTTGCGCATGCTTGCCCCATTTTGAGCAGGGATTGTGGGTCACTGGCTCCAGGTGTTTTTTATCTGTTGGAAAACTCTTTTCCGTCCCGCTACCAACCATGGCCACTTATCATCTCAGAGGGATAGTTTTATGCTCTCCTGTCCTTCAGCCAATGAGAGCTGGACATCTCTGGGGTTCCTCTCTTGTTATGTTTATTATCTCAGAGGAAGAGATTTATGATTGCCTGTCCTTGACTCCAAAATTGCCTGACATTCCTGGGGTCCCTCTCTCCTGCCCTATTCATATCTAACTACCTACTCTAACACCAGGGCCAGGTAGGAGGCAACTAGACACTACTCCTATAAATCAAAGCCAACCAGAATTATTCAGACTAGCCAGTACTCAGATGTTGGCTCTCATCTGCCTTGCCTTTCCCATGGAAAACACAATAAAGGATCTGGTCTAGGCTTTCCCCTAGCTCTTGCCTCTTCCTTCACACTAAAACCTGTTCCTCCTGTGCCCTGCATGGCATACGTACTTCTGATTTCTAGGGAAATTCTGAGAAAGGCTGAACTTTTATCTCAGTGGCATTGGGCTTTCCATGTCCTTTTCCAATAAAGATCCATCTACACATTGGCCTTTCTTGGCTATGTAATATTGCGTATCATTCCAGCACATCTCAGTGCCTTCACCTTCTCTTTTATCCATCATGCCTGACACATTCTAAGATTCCATATAATTCAGGATTTTTTTTCATATTTCCTCCTTTTTCTTGAGTACAATGTAAGCTACTGGGGTATGTCTCTTGTTTCATAAATGTCTCATGCAGTTAAGACAGTGCCTGAAATACAGTAGGTGTTTACTGACCATTTGTTAGAACTATGAATAAGCATGAATACTCCAGCAACCCTGTTCACTTTAACATTCCGATAGCACTTCTAAATGTTTTCTTTAGTTGTCCCTCCAGGTATTAATCAGAGTCACCAGAAACTCTAGCTGGTCACAAAAGGTACTTCCTTGGCCCACCACACTTCTTTACTCCCAGGGTTAGTGAATGTGCAGCAAAGACCCGAAAGTAGCAAAGACATTAGGTGTAGAGCCCAGGGAGGTACAGGAATCTAGGAAAACTACATTCACTGCTGCTCCAGGGACCTTGTCCATAACGATAACACAGTACTGGAGATGGTGAGATTTCTGGATACCCTGATCCCATTCAGCCATAGTGCCTGGACTGTCTGTGATGTGTTTTTACAATGGTCACTCCCCTCTAGTTTGTCTTGATCTCCCCAAGCCCAATCATTCACACCTAATATTTATCAATTTTGTTTCCATACTGGATGCTTTAGATCTTACCAAGTGGCCTGTGTACCAGATTCCGGTTTTCAGAAAATATGGCCACTCAGCAGGTCCTGAGCAACAGGTTTACCTCAACAGTGCTGGGGAACATGGGACATATGCTGGAAACAAGATGCCCAATCCATGCTGTTTCAGAACACTGAAGCAGCACCCTCCTCAAGGTGACGTATGGGCTCTCTAATAACTCTAAAATCCAGACAAATCAGGCCTACAAAGATCTGAATTCTTACTTAACAAGCTTTGTCAGCTATGGAAGTTAACTTAGTCCAGTCCAAAACTGGACTAAGAACTGTTCTCCCTCAACCCACTGTCCCATTTGAGGCACACAAAGTTGGAGGACCCAACAAAGGCTGTCTTCAGTTTAGCAGAGCCTGTTCTCAATCCAATCCAGTGAAAAGAACCCTCAAGATTAAAGGTGGCTTAAACTGTAAGGCCTTTATTATCACAAACCAGAGCAACATGAGGCAAGTACTTTCCCAGGCTACGTGACTTGGAGGCTGGAAAAATTCATTACAAGTATGTGAGACCAAGAGTATACATGAAGAAAGCAAACCTTTTGTATAAGCCACCAGCAGATACAGCTCAGACCTTCTTGGCTAATGATGGGTCATGTCCATATCTATACCTGTCACACAGAAGGGAATGAGGACCCCCAATGAACTCAGGCATTTCATGATTTTCTCCAGGGACCAGAGAATATAAAACCCCGCCTTGCCTGATGCTGGGGTATGTAAGCTGGTAGAGTTAAAATGGTTTCGGCCACAGGCATTGACAGTGACATAACTCCAGCAAAAAACCTGAGCAGGTCAGAAAGTGCAACATACCCCTAGAAGCTTCCTACATACCTGGCACCATAAGGTATCTCCCTTGAGTCAATGTTCAGATAAATGAAGTTCAACATCTGACTGATGAGGTCTGCTGTATTCAAAGCACTCCTAAAGCCTGCCTGCAATGTGAACTTTCTGGTGCCGACTGAGGTGAAGGCTTAAGCTGCAGGCCTTCCCACATTCACTGCCTTTCTCCAGTGTGAAGTCTTTGGTGCCGAACAAGGTGGGAGGTTCTGATAAAGTCTTTCCCACATGTATTGCATACAAAAGGCCTTTCACCAGTGTGAACCCTCTGGTGTGCAATAAACTCAAAACTTCTACTAAAGAATTTCCCACATTCAATGCACTCAAAACGCTTTGACTCAGTGTGAATACTCTCATGTTGAACAAGCGTAGACTGGTGTCTGAAGACTTTCCCACAGTCACTGCACTTATAAGGCCTTGCTCCAGTGTGAACTCTCTGGTGTACAATAAGATTGGAGTGATGGCTAAAATATTTCCCACATTCATTGCATTTATAAGGCATTTCTCCAGTGTGGATTCTCTTGTGCTGAGTAAGGTTGTCTTTCTGACTGAAGGTTTTTCCACATTCGCTGCACTCATAAGGCCTTTCTCCACTATGGATTCTCTGGTGCTGGACAAGTGTAGCTTTTCGACTGAAGGTTTTTCCACATTCACTGCACTCATAAGGCCTTTCTCCAGTATGGATTGTCTGGTGCTGGACCAGTGTAGCTTTGCGACAGAAGGCTCTTCCACATTCATTGCATTCGTAAGGCTTCTCTCCACTATGGATTCTCTGGTGCTGGACCAGTGTGTCTTTGCGGCGGAAAGCTTTCCCACATTCATTGCACTTGTAATGCATTTGTTCACCATGAAATGCATCCTTATTCTCAGTGCTCCTGTATGTCTTCCTCTTGCTGTGGTGGGTAGCCTTTTGTTGGCAAGCACCCAAAGTAGCCTGGAAGCTTTTCTGCTCCTCCTTACAGGCAAAGGGCTTTTCTGATGGGTGAGGTTCTTTGCTAACTGTACAGTTATTCACAAATGAGGTCTCACCTTCATCCCTTCTTAAGGGTTTCTCTATACTGTAACGCTTCTGATTGTGTTGAAGGTTTGCACTGAACCCAAATTGTCTCCCACAAGCCTCACATGTGTGAAGTTTCAGTCCATGGTGTGTACCCTGGTGCTCATCCAGGTGCAAAATATCTTTCAAGATAGGGTAACAAATGTCACAAAAGTGAGCCGTCTGTGGGGGTGAACCTGCCTTGGAAGTATTAATATGTGACATATTAGTATGGCTCTGTTCAGAAGATGCCTCTTCATCCTTCACTCCATGCCAACAACCTGAAGGCAGAAAAGTACTATTGATGTACATGGTGACTATGGTGAGTGGGGCAACTCCAATACAAATGAGTGTCTGGTGTACCCAGGACTGAGCACCTATGTTTGCTGGTGGAACAGAACTACGATCAGGTTGAAGAGAGGGCTGCTGTACAGTACTGGAATCTAAGGTCACAGAATGGAGATGACACAAAGACACAACGATGGGGTGCAGTGCAGGGAGAAGTGCAAGGTCTCCAACTTAATCCTCTGCAATGACTTTTAGCTGGACCTTGGCTGACTGTGGGTGACAGGTGACTGCTATGCAGAAATGTGTGTCCAGGCCCAGGAAAATGTGATTAAAAATGAGTAATGTGTTCAGGGACTATTTCAGGATATGTACACATCTTACGACACATTAGTGTAAGTGTAGTCCAATACTGGACAGCACTGAAGAGAGTCCTATTGCTCTACTAGAGCCCCTCTGGCAGAGAGTGGCAGAGAACAGCCCTCGGTGAGAAGGCAGATTAGAAATGACAAGAGGGTATAGAATGGGGACAAAAAGGTAGAAATAAGTTAGGGCCTCTGGCCTTGGCACCAGTGATGGGCACAACATAGGTTTCTGGAACTATAGGAACCCAGCCCTGAGGTTATGCCCTCCCTGAGCCTCAGCTCCCACTCACCAGGGCCTGCCCAAGCCCCTCCTGCTGTGACTAGAGTCATGCCCTCTTCAGTTAGGTACCAGGAGTTCTCTCTCTTGTTACAACTCAGCAACCACAGAGGACCTGGAAGACACAAAGCACAGGGGAAAGATGAAACACGCTGAGTGAGAAAGCACTAGCCCAGAGTAGCCCACCCATGCAAAATCACAAGAAAACAGACTACAAAATGAACCGCAGAACACTGTCCTGCAGGAACAGTCCAGTGGGCCCACAAGTGGGGACCATGATGACTGAAACTGATGACACAGGCAGACTCAAAGAAACTGCAATTAGAGGAAGGGGGTGGAGTCTGGAGGTGTCATGAGTATGGACAGTCACCTGGCCAGGGAGAAGCCAAGCAGAATTCAATGGTTTATCTTAGGACCCCTGACCCCTAAAACATTACTGGCAAGGCTTCAGGGCAGCAGGAGCTGAGGGACACAGTGAACAGAGGAGTCAATGTGAGGGCACCAGAGGACCGATGTGAGGGAATCAGGGAAGAAAGCAGCGCCCATGCTCTAGCCATGGAAAGGCAAGAGCGATCCCTAGGGCAGAACGGAAGAGCAGTCCCACAAAAATGGGATACTGGGGTCTTACCCAGGGAGACTATAAATGCAAAGCACAAAAACCATTATTTCATCATAGAAGAGTCTCTGAGCCTCTTTAAGCAGCTCCCATTCCTCCTAAGAGAAGCACACAAGTAAGTCCTCAAAGGTCACATAGTCCTGTGTGAGGGGGTGGCCAACTGAGCTTAAGGGCAGCCTCTCTCCCCAGGATTCCTTGTCACATCTAACTGTAATGAGATAACGGGCCCTAGTCTGACTGATGCCTGTTCTCTCCTTGTATTCCATTATTCATTTTTTTAAATTAATTTTTTATTTTTTTTTTTAAAGACAAGTCAAGTGCAGTAGTGAGAAGGGGGGAAAGAGTAGAACAAGGAGTTCTATCTGTAACTGACAGTGAACAATCAACTGAGATAACTCACTACCTTCGGACCAGCCCCATTATTCATTTTGTCCAGCCCATAACAGGCAAGTGGACAGATAAAACACCATGGCCTGGCTTCCCCATCAGCCTTCTCCTCTCAACCAGCTCCCCTAGGATCAACCGATGATGCCTCATACAGAAACCTGAGCTCAGCATTCCCTCAGAAACCCTCAGTAGCAAAGCTCTGGGCCCATGAATTCATACTCCATCTACATGTGCACATCACCCTTTTGGCCATACGTCCTTTACATCTATGGAGACCCACAACACAGGTACCTCCACGGCTTCCCCACATGCACATCTACATACAGCATCCATAGAATGCTTGGATAATGCATTCAGGACCACATCTGTTCCTGGTCAATGGCCCCACTGCCATGGTTTCACCTGAATCCAGCTATTAAACCCTCCCCTCCTGGCTCTATCTCATGGGTCAATGCAGCAATCCAGAACCACATGCAGATCTCAGATACACTCAGCATTTTTCTCCTGTGCTGTTGTACTACTATGTTCGGTCACAGGCTTCATATCAACTTTTTTTTTTTTTTTTTTAAGACAGGGTTTCACCATGTTGGTCAGGCTGGTCTTAAACTCCCAACCTCAGGTGATCCGCCCGCCTTGGCCTCCAAAGTGCTTGGATTATAGGTGCGAGCCACCACACCCGGCCCATCTCAACATTTAAATCATTCAAAACCCACACCTGCTGGGCACCTACCCCAAGCACAGCGATTCCACCTACTGACCCAATCTGTCCCTGGGCTAATTCACTAGCTTGGAACTCCACAGGGGTCACCATGGAAGCCTCAGGAGCACACACACAACTGAATAAGCACCAGCTCTGGCCTCACTGCCACTTCACTTCTATTACTACAGTACTTCACCTCACATCCACTCTCTCCCTGAAACCACCTGCCTGACCCTATTATTCCCCTTCCTCCCAAGGACACGTTCCTCCCTCTTCTAGCCTCTAAGATGGTCCCTACCCCCACCCTGCTGTGCCCGCCCTTACATTGTGCTCTCTGATGGCACTGCCACCATGACCTAAAGATTCTCCCTCTAAACTGGAAGCAAAACTCCGTCCTGATCCACATGCCAGCTGCCACCCTGTGGATAGCTCCAACCTGAATCCCTTCTCTGAACTTCAGATCTCTGTGTCCCGCTGTCTACTTGACACCTCCACCCAAGTGTCTTTGGAACATGGCAGATTCCATACAGCCAAACTACACTCATGATATAACCTCTGAAAGGTACTCCCACCACCAACTTTGTCACCTCAGTTGATGGCATCCTTGTATCTTCTCAGAATAAAAAATGCAGGGTCATCCTTCACCCCTCCCCTTTTCTATCTCATCTTCCAAAATCCGGTTGGTCCTTTTTTTTTTTTTTTAAAGACGGGGTTTCACCAGGTTGGTCAGGCTAGTCTTTAACTCCTGACCTCAGGTGATCCACCCGCCTTGGCCTCCAAAGTGCTTGGATTACAGGCGTGAGCCACCGCACCCGGCCTTTTTTTTTTTTTTTTTTTTTTAATAGAGATGGGGTTTCACCATGTTGGCCAGGCTGGTCTCGAACTCCTGACCTCAGGTGATCCACCCACCTTGGCCTCCCAAAGTGCTAGGATTACAGGCATGAGCCACCGCACCCAGCCTGGTTGTTCCATCTTTAAGGAAAATAATTCAGAATCCATTAACATCTCCCACCTCCACAGCCACCACTCTGGTCCAACCCAAACTATTGCATTAAGCCCCTCAGTGGTATTCCTTCCCTCATCCTCACTCCCACAGTCTTTTCTTCACTGGACAGTGAAGACAAAGCTGGTTAAGACCAAAGTCAGATCATTCCCTCCTAGCTCCAAACCTGCAGTGGCTCCTGCCTCTCTCAGCATAGAAACCCAGATCTTCAGGCTGCCGTTCCTGGGCTGAATCCTGTCCCTGCTGTCTGATCCCACCAGACATAATGGAGACC
>PVKV010040727.1:0-12010 GCA_004027835.1 Alouatta palliata
GAGCATCTCACACTGGGGTCTGTCGGGGGGAAAAAGGGGAGGGACAGCAGGGGGTGGGGAGTTGGGGAGGGATAGCATGGGGAGAAATAACAGATACAGGTGATGGGGAGGAAGGCAGCAAATCACACTGCCATGTGTGTACCTATGTAACAATCTTGCATGTTCTTCACATGTATCCCCAAACCTAAAATGCAATAAATAGTATATATATTAAAAAAAAAAAAAGAAAGAAAGAACCAAACTAGATAGAGCTAAGGAAGGGAAAAGCTATAATGTGAACAATCAAATCAGTCATAGATGAGACTCAAATTTTATTACCAAGAAGCCCAAATGTTTTGAGAGTTACAAGTTTTATAAATTTTAGAGCATCTGTTGAGTTCCTTTCAAGCTTATATAATAGTTGCAACAACAATATTTAGATGCTATTGAATATGTATGTAAACTTGCCAGCTGGTAATTGTTTTGTGACTAAAATATTATGGGCATAATCCAATAGCTAAAGATGGACATCTATTTCCTCTTTTGGAACTCTGTGCGGATTTACCAACACACAAAAAAGTATCTGAGGCAAAATGGTGACCAGTGAAAGCAATTAACCAAGGGGATGCTAATTTTACAACAGGGAAGAGACAAGTTTGTTACCAGACATGCAAAATTAGTGAATGCATATGCACATTAACTAACTAATCTCATTGTAGGAAGCCAACAGAGAAATGTAAATTTCAAATTTTGCAGGCTATGGACAAACAGGGTCAGCGTTAATATTTAAAACCAGTAGCTTAAAGAAAAATATTTTGCTATGCATTTGTTGCTTTTAACTTTTCATTAAAATTAATGCAATAACTGCATAGCAAAAATGCATTTTTCTATCTCCCTTCTTTTTATAAATTTCTTTTTTTTTTTTTTTTTAGATTTTACTTTAAGTTCTGAGATACATGTGCAGATCATGCAGGTCTGTTACATAGGTATACATGTACCATGGAGGATTGCTGCACCCATCAACCTGTCATCTAAGTTTTAAGCCCCACATTCATTAGATATTCGTCCTAATGCTCTCCCTCCCCTTAACCTCCAATCCCCGACAGGCTCTAGTGTGTGGTGTTTCCCTCCTTGTGTCCATGCGTCCTCACTGTTCAACTCCCACTTATGAGCGAGAACATGCAGTGTTTGGTTTTCTGTTCCTGTGTTAGTTTGCTGAGAATGATGGTTTCCAGCTTCATACATGTCCCTGCAAAGGACATGAACTCATTACTTTTATGGCTGCATAGTATTCCATGGTGTATATATCCCACATTTTATTTACCCACTCTATCATTGATGGGCATTTGGGTTGATTACAGGTCTTTGCTATTGAAAATAGTACTGCAGTAAACATACGTGTCCGTGTGTCTTTATGGCAGAATGATTTATAATCCTTTAGGTATATACCCAGTAATGGGATTGGTGGGTCAAATGGTATTTCTGGTTCTAGATCTTTGAGGAATCACCACACTGTCTTCCATGATGGTTGAACTAATTTACTCTCCCACTGACAGTGTAAAAGTGTTTCTATTTCTCCACATCCTCACCAGCATCTGTTGTTTCCTTTTTTAATGATGGCCATTCTGACTAGTATGAGATGGTATCTATTTCTGGTTTTGATTTGCATTTCTCTAATAATAAGTGATCATAAGCATTTTTTAATATCTTTATTGGCTGCATAAATGTCTTCTGTTGAGAAGTGTCTGCTCATATCCTTTGCCCACTTTTTAATGGATTTATTTTTGTAAATTTATTTAAATTTGTTGTAGATTCTGGATATTAGCCCTTTTCAGATACACAAATTGCAAAAATTTTCTCCCTTTCTGTAGGTTGCCTGTTCACTCTGATGATAGTTTCTTTTGCTGTGCAGAAGCTCTTTAGTTTAATTAGATCTCATTTGTCAATTTTGGCTTTTGTTGCAATTGCTTTTGGTGTTTTAGTCATGAAGTCTTCGCCCATGCCTATGTCCTGAATGGTTTTGTCTAGGTTTTCTTCTGGGGATTTTATGGTTTTAGGTTTTATTGTCAAGTTTTTAGTCCATCTTGAGATAATTTTGGTATAAGATGTCAGGAAGAAGTCCAGTTTCAGGTTTCTGCATATAGCTAGCCAGTTTTGCCAGCACCATTTATTAAACAGAATCCTTTCCCCAGTGTTGTTTGTGTCAGGCTGCTGAAGATTAGATTGTTGTAGATGTTTGGCATTATTTCTGAGGTCTCAGTTCTTTCCTTTAGTCTGTATATCTGATTTGATATCATTACCATGCTGTTTTGGTTGCGGTAGGCTTGTACTATAGTTCGAACTCAGGTAGCATGATGCCTCCAGCTTTGTTCTTTTTGCTTAGGATTGTCTTCAGTATAAGGGCTCTTTTTTGGTTCCATATGAAATTTAAGGTAGTTTTTTTCTAATTCTGTGAAGAAAACCAATGGAAGCTTGATGGGAATAGCACTGAATCTATAAATTACTTTGGGCAGTATGGCCATTTTCATGATATTAATTGTTTCTTTCCATGACCATGGAATTTATTTCCATTTGTTTGTGTGCTCTCTTATTTTCTTGAACAGTGGCTTGTAGTTCTCCTTGAAGAAGTCCTTCATGTCCCTTGTAAGTTGTATCTCTAAATATTTTTTCTCTTTATAACAATTGTGAATGGGAGTTCACTCATAATTTGGCTCTCTGTTTGTCTATTATTGGTGTATAGGAATGCTTTTGACTTTTGCACATTAGTTTTGTACCCTGAGATTTCACTGAAGTAGCTTATCAGCTTATGGAGTTTTCTGGGCTGAGATTATATGAGTTTTCTAAATATACAATTATGTCATCTGCAAACATACACAATTTGACTTCTCTATTCCTATTTGAATATCGTTTATTTTTATCTCACATTTGTTTTAATTAGGTGGTATGTGTGACTTGTCAGACAAAACAAATCTTCAGGGTGGAAATGACTGAATTGAAATATTAGTTTAAGAACATATTGTGGTTCATAAAAAACAAACAGATACTGTAATTTAAGAATGGGATATTAAATCTTTATCTCAAGGCACAAATCAGAATCGTGCCACATCGTTAAATACTTGTAGTAGGCTAACATTAGCATTTAGTATTAGCATGCAGCAATTCTTCCTTCTTTGGCATTGAGAATACCTAATTATCATACTTTAAGTCCTGGAATATGTGCAGCACATATCTAACTTTAAGTAGATCTGTTTTTATAAAGGGTAGAGTTTGCAAGAATATTGAAACAATGAAAATATTTTTCATCAAAATTAGAGTTTGAAATAGATAAAGCCAGAGGGATGTACACTCTAATATACTAACTAGTATTTACTGACAATATGTGATATTGCCTATTAGATACTCTGTTAGACATTCTAAATATTTAGCTATTAGTAGAAAGAGGAGATAAGTTCTCAGAACTTCTGAAAGGACACAGGAAAAACATTGGCAGTTTAGGCAGGGACAAAGGGCTTGTGATTGAGAGAAGTAAAGTTGGCAGAGGTGATTCCCTGATATGACAACACAATATTTGAGAAGATCTAAGATTTAAAATTGTCAATTATTCCAGGAAATTTGCTCATGTTGTAAACCCAAATTTCTGCTTTACACATTAAATTTTTTGGGTATATAATTTAACATAACCAAACATTCATAAAATAAATCCCCAAGTCCAGTACTCTATAAGCAATAATTATTCTGAATATTCTTCATTGAGTAGTTGCTTAACAAATTACTTTGTTTGCAAGAAACAGTGGTGCAATCCATTTAATATGAATTAATTGCAACTGAGGAAGTCCTTCTGAAGACGGTTGGTTTTACATTCTGAAAATTACTTTCTTTGTAAAGTAAAATAAAAGGTTATGCTGGATTTCTAGTTTCGCTCAATGTAATTAAGAGGATACACAAATGTGTAAGAGGGAAGCAGAAGAATCAGTGTTGGCATCATGAGAAATATACTTGGATAATGCCAACACAGAAGATGGAAGATAGCCATAGACATGAAATGTGGGAAGCCTCTAGAAGCTTGTAAGAGACAGGAAAATGTCTCCAGAAAGAAAGGCTGTCTGCCAACACCTTGATTTAGCTCAATGAAACCCATATCCTGATATACAAAAGCCTCTAAAATGACATATTTGTAACTGCACTGTTTTATGCACTAACTTTGGGGATAATTTGTTGCAGAGATGACTAATAAACGCACTATGTCAAACAGAGGAAAATTAGCTTGCCAGTAGTCATTCTCCCCTGAACCTTAGCTATCACCAAAGCAGTCCCTGAAGTTTTAACTTAGTGTTCCACAGGATGCAGTGTGAAGAGCACTTATCTGGACTAACTTCTCAGGAGGTGAGTATATTCCTTTGAATAGTATCTCTAAGGGCAACTACAATAATTGAGAAAGGAATCACTTAATTCTAGATGTCATTTGCCTTTGGGTCTATTAGTAAGATCTCTCATGCCTGGTTGTCCATGTAAGTTTTTCTTATGTGAAACACAGCATGAAAATTCCTTAGCCTCATAAATTGGGTTGTTATTCACCAGTACTGTGAGTTCTCCTATTTGCAAACCACTTACTACTGGTTGCCTCCCTTCATTGTAGAATCTTCACTTGTAGCCCCACCCCACCACCCCAGATCCAGTTTTTATTGTTTACTACTGCTTTTGTATTTTTCCAATAATCCAGAGCAGTAATTTAGGGTCATGGTATCACGGAACTCTACCATCTACATGGTGAATTGTGAGTTTTTATCCATTATCATGTTTCTCTACTTATTATAGTGAGGTGCTAAGGTTCACAAATAATTTATTTATTCTTGTAAATGAATAAACTACATCCTAATGTCACTCATACTCCTTCACATGCTGAAGTGGTCCCTACTAGGACAGAAAGGCCTGGAGTTTCTTGCAGCACATGGCATTGTATACATAGCTTGTCAGCCATGGCTCATCAGGACACACTTTGAAGTCAAGATGAGTGGGAAATAAAAGTATTAATGTAACTGCTTTGGAAGTTACCATCTTCTGCCCAGGTTTTCTCTAAAGAGAAGTTGCAACATGGTTCATGACATCTGAAATTTCCCATGGGAAGCCTCGGATCACTAAGGAGGCAAGATTTGCTCAAACCTACTCACCAACTGTTTCCTCAGTTACATTAGTTATTTGAATGTTGTTGCCAAATGCCAGAACCTCTCAGTGGAATAAATGAATGAAAGACCTCCATTTCCCAGAAGGCTCATTCTTATTCTTGAAATTCCTGAGATAGTATTTAATGTGGTTCTCAATCTCACAGGATCCTTTTTCCATGCAGTGAAAACAAAACGTGTTTTAAATTCTCATGCAAAGTTTTATTCAGTTAGTGCAAATTTAAACAAGATAACTCCTTTAATAGCAGCAGTATAGAAAATATTTGACAAGTTGTTTAACCTCTGTGTACCTTATTTTCTATTAATATTTAATGTTGATTTAACTTATATGATGCTGAGAAGCTTAATAGGCCAATAAGTTTGAGCATTAGCACATTTAAAAAATGTCTAAATCATCAGTATGATATGAAAGCAAAAAAATGTTCAAATGAAAGGCAAAATTCAATATGAAAGAAGCATGAAAAGACTAGTAGTAAAATAATTTTAGATTTTTTTTACAACTGACCACAAATCATCCCAAAATTTTAATAGCTGATATCAGTTGGGCTTGGTCATCAAGCAGTAACTAAGATGCTCAAGATATTTTCATAAGTTGAAGACTGAAAAACTAAATGTAAAAAATGCTTTATCACCATAAGTTAAGTGGTATAAGAATTGATGAAACACAACTTAAAAAACAGAATGAATAGTGCATTTTTTCTTCTTATTCACAAAATTCTGAATATAGAATCTGAAATTTCCACTTATCAAACATGTCAACATACTATTAGAGGTTATCTTAGGGTTAAATTAAAAATATGCCTGAATGTGAAGAATAGTATAAAAAATAAGTGATAGTCATATAAACATCTGTTCTTATGTTCCTTCCCTTAATTTTCCATATTATTTAGGAAATAAAGTGTTTTAGTTACAAGTGTGCATTTTGGCATATCATATCCATTTTTTAACTATAAAGGATAAAATACCATTAAAATTCAGTTTTATTCTCCAAATCAAATCACTTACATTTAATCCAAAACTATATTACTTTTTACTTTCTGTCACTTACTTCCAGAGTTACCTGACATAGTTCTCCTTAGGCAAACAGAAATAAATTAAAGGAACAGCAAAATGGCAATTCTGTCATTACACTGACTTCAAAGTGTCAATTTCAAATTCCCATGGAGATAATAATAAAAATTAGTAAAAGACAAAATCTGAATGTAGTGACCTTGGGTAGAATTCAAAGACAAAAAAAAAAAACTAATTAAAATTACAAGTGAATAAATATTCACAGATATCAGTACCTATTTAAAATGGAAATTATCCACCTGTTATGATATACATGAATGAATTTTATTAAAGAAATGATGGGGAAAATACTAGTGAGAGTTAATAAGTTAAGGCTAAGTATAACTATATGTTTCTATACTGCCTTTTATGATTTGTAGAAAATAACTGTGTTGTGATTTAAGAAAATTATGGATAATGCAATAACGTTAGAAATCATTACATTTTTTAAAAAGTAAAGACATGAAAACTATGGGAAGTACATAAAAGAATAATGTTTTAACTTGTCCTCAGGAATTTCTGTATTGCTCTTTTAATCATAATAATTTAAAACATTTATATAACACTTTCCCTTTATAAATTACTTTTTTATAATAGTTTTATTGAGATATAATTTATATGTCATAAAAGTCCACCCATTTGAAGTCTACAGTTCAACAGGAAGAAAGACAGGGAGTGACTGCTAATGGGTATGACGATTCTTTCGGAAAAGATGAAAATGTTCTAAATTTAGATTACAATGGTGATTGCACAACCTTATAATAAAGCATTCTGAGTGTTGTTTCATTTCATCCCTACAAAATCCTTTGAGAGCCTAGGATCTAGAGAAGAATAGCATCACATGCAAGAAACCTTAAGGAATTATACAATATATGGGAAATATGGGACCAGATTGGGAGCAGGGGAGAGAGAGAAGCACTTGAGGAACAACTGTAAAGAAAGAGGCAGAAATCCATCAGTGCTTGATCAACCACCAATCTGAGAAGGAGTGGCACATGAGGCAGGGAGCACCATGAGGTGTTGCATTTGGCAACAATATTCAAATAGCTAGTGTAACTGAGGGAACAGTTGGTGAGTAGGTTTGAGCAAATCTTGCCTCCTAAGTGATCCAAGTCTTCCCATGGGAAATTTCAGATGTCATGAACCATTTGCATCTATCAACATTTGGGGAAGCAAACAAGGGATCAAAGGACACACTGCCTGGAGATTCTGCAGCTCTACTCACTTATACCCACTTTATATCTAGCATAGAGAGCATATCAGGAATCTAAACTGAGGAATTTACTCATGCAACATGTGTTCAGTAACTACCCTTCACATGACAGATACTTTCCTAGATGCTAGGGTTAAAACAGTAGACAACACAGAAAAATCTCTCTCATAGAGCTTACAGTCTAAGGTTGGAAACAGGCAATAAACAAATAAGCATATCAGTGGGTGATAGATTGTAGGTGGCTCTGCTTTCCTGTTTTATAAAGTAGAAAGGCCTTCCTTATCAGAGACCTGAAGTGGAAATCCAGGAAAAGGGTATTCCAAGCAGAAGGAACAGATACGTAGACAACCTGAGGGACAGGTTTGTCTGATGTGATTGGGGAAGAACAAGGAGTTTAGAGTGATTGTCGCCAAGGGATGAGCTGAGAGTCACAGGAGATGAGTTCAGAGAGAGGGCCTCTAGTAACAGTGCATGGCCTTCCAGTTCAGGGTAAAGACTGTATTTTATTCTGTGTGTGATAAGGGTCATGAGCAGAAGAGAGACATGATTTGATTTTTGTCAGATCAAAACAAAGAAACAGGAGAAAGATGTTTTCAGAATTAAAGAAATATCAGATTCTACAAATTTTAAGCACTCATGGAGTACCAGGCAAAATTAACAATGAAAGTAACCCTTCAGTTTATTTTCAACCTTTGAAATAAATAACAAATATAATTCACATCTAGGCTGAAACAAAACAGAACAGGCTGTGTTCAAAGAAGAAAATTATTCTGGTCTTCTAATTCTTTGCTATAACTCTATATACCAAAAGACAGTGCAGAAATATCCACAGAGTTCTGAAAGAAAATAGGTATACCTAAGAATTATATACTTAGCCACACTGTCTTTCAAGCACAACAGAAGTAGTTTCAAACAAGCAGGAACTTAGAATGTATAATCTATGTACGTTCCCCCTCAAAAACATAACCTGCAGGTACAGGCTGAACAAATAACTAAGTCAACAACATGTATGACTATCAAAAGAAAAGTTGAGACTATCAATAGTAAAATGTAATGCACTACAATTTCTTTCATAAAAAAGCATTTTTGTTAATTGTTACATAAAAATTAAAGTTATAAATGTTTTATATAAAATTATATTCAATATGTGAAAAGCAAATATGTAAGTGTATACATAATTTCTGGATAAATACACTGAGTAATTTTGAAATTCTTTGTGCCTCTTTGTATTTTTCAAATTTTTTTGTAATTTTTAAAATCAGCAAGATAATACACTGTTTCAGTCTGTTTTCATGCTACTGATAAAGACATGCCCAGGACTGAGAAGAAAAAGAGGCTTAATTGGTCTTACAGTTTCACATAGCTGAGGAAATCCTCAGAATCATGGTGGAGAGAGAAAGGCGCTTCTTACATGGTGGCAGCAAAACAAAATGAGGAAGAAGCAAAAATGGAAACCCCTGATAAACCCCTGATAAAGATCTTGTGGGACTTCTTCACTACCACAAGAATAGCATGGGAAAGACTGGACCCCATGATTTAATTACCTCCCTCTGGGTCTCTCCCAGAACACATGGGAATCCTGGGAGATACAATTCAAGTTGAGATTTCAGTGGGGCCATAGCCAAACCATATAACATACATTTTCAACAGTAAAGGAAGAAATTATTTGGTCATATTATCCTCTGGTATTTAGTAAAATGTTATGCTTTACATATTGTAAGAATAGAAAAATTGAATTTGTAGGTCATTAATGAAATATATATTCTTAATTTAGATATGGTTTTAGAATGCACAGAGTTTTATTGTATTATTTCTCTTCCCTTTTGTATTTAAAATTTTCCATAACAGAAATTTAAAAATATATTAAAAAATAAGGCAGGTATTATTTGCCTAGGTAAAAATGAAGTGATTAATATGTACGTATACTAAAAGAAGCTTTTACATATTTCGTAAGCAGGGCTGCCAGGTTTATGCTGTCTTGACTTCCAATAGCTAGGTTACATTAGCTACAAATCACATCACCTCCTTGGCTGAAGCTGAAAAGCAAGTGGAACGTGGGAAACTGCCATAAGATCTGGATCTTCCCATCAACAAAGTGAGCAGTTGAAGGTATATGATAGATAGACATGTGATGCTTTCTGACAGTTCTCTGAACTGGCCTGCAAAGGAGCCTCTGTACCTACGCTATGACTTCCAAAGCCATTCCATGGTTAGTCTCACTTTTTTGTCCCAGCTCAGTCACCTCCCTGTCATGCAAATTTCCTGTGAACAGATCTCTAATCCAATCATTTACATGTGGTCGGGAAGATAAACCCAAATGACATCATAAAAATACACTAAAAACGACAATATTAGGTATGGCAGACAATGCCTCTTCAGTATCCATTTTCTCTTTCTTTCTTTGCAACAGAATTCCAGTATGTCTAATCAAAAAATATTCACTTTTCAAAAATTTCTCAGAAGAGGGTTGACCATATAACATAGTTCTGGCCAATGGAACTTCAATAAAAGATTTTGAGAGGGAATTTCAGGAACACTTTTTTAGAAACAGCCAGCTCATTTTCTTCTTGTTTTTTTCTCACTTCACTGTATAAATTGCAGTTTGACACCCAGTGCTGCAGCTGCCATATTGCAACCATGGGAGCAAAATCCACATGCTCAAGATGACAGAGCAGAAAAACAAAAGGAGCCTCATTCCCTAAACAGCTGAGCAGCTATTAACTGCTACCTCCCAGACCAGAGGACATAAGAAAAATGAATTCCTGTTTTATTAAACTACTGCAATGGGATTTCTGCTATATAGAGCTAAAAGTAATCCCTGAGTGACATATCAGCTTATAAACTGTCCCAAATGTAAGAAATATGTTCCTTAATATTAAATTCCTTGGGGGGGGGAACAAAAAAAAAATAGAATGTATCTAGCTGAATGGTTAAATCAGGTTTTAGCACTGAATTCCTTGTTCAAGTGAAGACCGATTATCATCATCAACAAAGCTATATCTGAGCACTTACTAATATGTACCAGGAAATCCTCTAACCATTTTACATGTAGTACCTAATTTAATCCTCACAACAAAATTATTTTTCAGAAGAAGAAACTGATGTACAGAGTTGATATAACCCTCAGTGCTCAGTGTTGCATGGAGGGTAAGTAGTGGAGACAGATTTTGTACTCATTCTGTGTGACCAAAGCCAGTGTCTTTGAGACTAAACGCAGGATGTGCACATGTACTCCAGAGCCCAAAGTACAATAAAACAAAATTCTAAAAACTACTAATAGGGAAGAAAAATCTAAGCAAGATTTCATCACTTTTTTTTTCTTTTTTCTCCTATCCTTTCCCAGATGGTACATGGCTGAAAAACGAATAGCAGGAAAATGATAGAAAAAAAATAAATAAAAAGTTAAAGATACAATTTTCTCATAAGTGAAAACATACCATGTTTTGACACTGACACATACAAAATGTAGTTAGCTCTGTTCCCTTATTTTCAGCCAGTATCAACTTGATTTTCTTAATTGAGCTCTGACTACATTTTTTCCTTCTGGTAATAATAACTTTACGTAGCTTTTCGTATTCAAATGGTCCATTCAAATACCTTGCCCAAGAGATGTGATCATTTGCCGGGAAATATCTTAATTTGTTTGAAAAGAAAACATTTGTATGCATAAATATAACATTTTCCTTCTGACTATTTGGAAATAAAGAGCTAGGTACCCAAAAACAGGCCCCAAATTGTGTCAAATTCCAAATATTGTTGGGGAAATTATCTATATGCCTTATTATATTGGCAAATTTATCAACATAGAAATATATCTGAATATATCTAAAACACATATTTTGTGACACGTAAGGTGGCATCATATATTTTTTAATTATCCAATTATTATTTTTTGAATAGGAATATTCAATTATAAATAAAATTACAAAGTTTCTGACTTTATGAATCTTATTTTTAAACACGATGTTGTTAAACTGCTAGCTTAAACCCATCTGTGTGTCATAACATCAATTTAGAGAGTTATGACCAGAATTTAAATATATGCATACATATATTTACACACACACACACACATATACACACACAGAAATTATATGCAATATATATCTATGACATATATTTTACAAATATGTAGTATTTTTGTGTATATATAGATATATATAAGGTACATGCACACCTATGAAGAAATAAAATTTCAGAATTTATCATGTTTCCTTACTCATGTTTATTGAAGTTATTTTGTGTGTGTGTGTGTGTGTGTGTGTGTGTGTGTACTACATCACTGTAAAAATGTATTTTCCTCTTGCTTTGGATTTTGACCAAAACATGTAAAAACAGAAAAAAGAAAAAGCATCAAAAACAGAAAAAAAAATGTAATAAAGAAGTAAACAAAGACCTGGAACCAGCCCAAATGCCCATCGATGATAGACTGGACAGCGAAAATGTGGCACATATACACCATGGAATATTATGCAGCCATCAAAAACGATGAGTTTGCATCCTTTGTAGGGACATGGATGAACCTGGAAGCCATCATTCTCAGCAAACTGACACAGGAACAGAAAACCAAACACCGCATATTCTCACT
>PVKV010040728.1:0-12009 GCA_004027835.1 Alouatta palliata
TTTGTGGACGATGAAGTTATTTCTTTCTGTTTCTTAGTTTTCCTTCTAACAGTCTGGCCCCTCTGCTGTAGCATTGCTGAGGTCCACTCCCGGCCCTGCTTGCCTGGGGATCACCTGCAGCGGCTGTAGAACAGTAAGTGTTGCTGCCAGTTTCTTCTTCTGCTATCTTTGTCCCAGAAGATTACCCACCAGAGGTCAGTCTGAGCTCTCCTTTATGAGGTGACTCGTTGGATATACGGGGGTCAGGGAGCTGCTTGAGGTGACAGTATTCTTTATAGAAGCTCAAATGCTGAGCTGTGAGCTCCGTTGTTCTTTCAGAATTGCTGGGCAGGTACGTTTAAGTCTGCTGCAGCAGAACTCATAAACCCCTTTTTTTTCCCCAGGTGCTCTGTCCCGGGGAGTTAGGGCTTTATTTATGAGTTTCCCTTGTGCTGCTGCCTTTTTCTCAGGACTGCCTTGCCCAGCGATGAGGCAGCCTACTCACTGACTGCAGAGGCTTTGCTGAGCTGGTGTGGGCTCCGCCCAGCTGCCGTGTGAACTTCCCTGCAGTCCAGTTTATACCGGAGTAGTTAGAACTGCCTCTGCAATGGCAAACTACCTCCATGGTGGCAGACTGCCTCAGTAATGGCGGACGCCCCTCCCCCACAGAGCCGGACCGTCCTGGGTTCAGCTGTGTTTGCTGTGAAACTCTCGATCCAGAGAGTTTCCAATGGCTGTTTTTTTGTGGGGGTGGGACCAGCCGAGCCTGATCACCTGGCTCCCTGCCTCAGAGCGTCTTTTTTAGTTGAATGATTGACTGTCTCCCAGGTGTTCCAGACGCCTGTTGAAAAGGCGCCGGGATCTGTATGATTTCCCGTGCGGTGACCCACTGCGCTGGCTGAAACCGCAGGCGCTGGCGTTTTTTTGCCTGGGAAATCTCCTGGCCTGGCTGTCTGTTTCAGTCCCCTTTTTTTAATCAAATGAATGGGCGGCTCTGCCTTCCCGGAGTTCCAATTGCCAGGGAAAACGGCTCCCGGACCCACGTATTTTGTATTGGGAACTGCTGCGCCGGGGCGCCGCTCCAAACAGCGGTGGCGAAAACGCCCGCGCAGGCTAAAACATCCGAGCCGGCGAAAACAGCCGCGACGGCCAAACGAGGTGCGCTGGCGACCCGTGGGGCTCCTCCCCCTGGGAATCTCCTGGTCGGTGGGCAATAAAAATCCGTCTGGGAATGTGGCGTCCACTCACCCTCCACGCTTTCACTGGGAGCTGCAATCCTCAGCTGCTCCTAATCGGCCATCTTGGATCCTCTCAAGATGCAATTTTTTTCCAAATATTTTTGGTCTGTGATTGTGAATGGATGTGGAACCTATGGATATGAACAGCTGACTGTATATGCCAGCTACTGTTGCTGAAACTGTGGATATAGCAGTGAACAAAACAAAGTCCCTACTCTCCTGGAGATGAAAACAGAATGGGGAAAATGAATTAAAAGTGACAGAATGAGACCTGGTCGTGGCTCACACCTGTAATCCCAGCACTTTGGGAGACCAAGGTGAGTGGATTGCTTGAGGCCAGGACTTTGAGATAAGCCTAGGCAACATGGTGAAACCCTGTCTCTACAAAAAAATAATAATAATGAAAAACAGGCATGGTAATGCCCATCTGTAGTCCCAGCAACTCGGGAGGCTGAAATGGGAGGATCACTTGAACCTAGGAGGCAGAGGTTGCAGTAAGCTGAGATTATGCCACTGCACTCCAGCTTGGGTGAAAAGCAAGACTCTGTCTCTTAAAAAAAGTGACAGAGGGGGCTACTTTAGCTGGGTGGTCAGGAAAGTCCTCTCTGGGAAGACTTTTGATCAGAGACCTGGTGGAGGGAGGAATAGGACTATACACATCTCTTAGGTAGAGAGAATTGTGAATGCAAAGGCCCTGGGGTAGGAAGAAGCTCATGTTTGTGGAATAGTAAAGAGGACAGTGTGGAGAGGGGGCCAGGGGAGACAGGAATCGGAGAGGAGCCAGAGGCCAGATCATGTGAGGCTCTGAATGCTGTGGGAAGGACTTTGATGTTGTTCTGAGTATGACAGGAAGGCAGTGCAGGGTCTTGAGCAGGAGAATGATGATGTCTGACTTCTGTCACCTAAAATACTTGCATATGTATGAAGTGACATATGTACAAGAGTTTTTGTTTGTTTTTAAATTGCAGCATCATTTGTAATTGCAAAAAAATGAAAACAACTTAAATAGTCACCCCTAGAGGGCTGGCTAAATAAAACAATGGCACATCCCAGCCATGGAATATTATATAGCCATAAGAAAGGATAAGAGGATCTTTATGTACTGGTAGGAAATGATCCCCAAGATATTTTGTCAACTGAATAAGGCGAGGTTCAAAAATAGTGTGTCTATTGTGCTGTTTGTAACAAAGTGAAAAAATATGCATGTATATGAACAAAACATTTATGGGAACCACTAACACTGGAATCCTTGGAGAAGGAAATTGAATAGATGAAGGATGTAAGTGGGAGGCGCACTTTTCACTGGATATCCTTGCACCTTTAAACTTTGACAACCGTATGACAGAGCCCTTTGCTTGTGTGAGACATCTGTGACCTGAATGTGATTCTAGAATTACATTAGAATCAGAACACCACAGCACTTTCAGACCAATCCTTTAACCAAAGATCTTCCCAACTATTAAAAGCTGGTTGAAGAGGTGCCCTTGAACTGAGTATTTCCCCCAAGGAGGAAACGCCTCACTCTGTTGCTGAATTCATCTTTCCAAAGACCACCTGCTAAACCCTTTCACTTCTTCCCCACTGTTCATCAACTTTAGTGTCAACTCCTTTTCCTGCTTGTATTAGTCAGGGTTCTCCATATAGATAGATAGATATTATGGGGAATAAACTCACAGGATTATAGAGGCTGACAAGTCCCAAAATCTGCAGGGTAAATTGGCAAGCTGGAGGCCCAGGAGAACTGATGGTGCAGTTCCAGTCTGAGCTCAAAGGCCCGAGAACCAGGAGAACTGATGGTGTTGTCAAAAGGCTGGTGCACTTGAGACCCAAGAAGAGCTGCCATTTCAGTTCAAGTCCAAAGGCAGGAAAAAGCTGATGTCCCAGGTAAAAAGCAATCAGGCAAGAAGAATTCTCCCCTACTCTGGAGGGGGTCAGCCTTTTTGTTCTATTCAGTCTATCAAGTGATTGGATGAGGCCACCCACATTAAGGAGGGCAAGCTCCTTTACTCAATACACTGATTTACATATTAATCTCATCCAAAAAGCCTCTCACAGAAACACCCAGAATAATGTTAGGCCACATATCTGGGCACTCCATGGTTCAGTCAATTTGACATACAAAACTGATCCTCACACTGCCATCGAGGGGCACCCAGCCTCTTTTTCTAGCCCTGCCTCTCAGTTGCCTCTCTGCACACTCTACACACCAGCCACACTGGACCCCTAGTGCTTTCTAATCATGCCCGGCTTCTCCCAGCTCCTTGCTTTGGTCTAGGTGGGTCCCTGCTTCATCTTTTCCTATCCAATTCCTGGCTGCTCACTGAGGGCCACTCAATACCACCTCCTCCAGCTGGTGTCTCCTCCTTTCCTCTCTTCCTTTCCTCGCTATCAGGTTATCTCACCTCTTTGTCCCTTCTTTCTTTATGTCTCTCTTGGGCATTTAACATACTTCCCTTCTATAATCATTATTTATATGTTTATCATCAAAGTGAGATGTTTAACTAGAACAACCTTTCCTCACCCTCTACCCTTCTGGGACATGTTGCAGGAATTCACTAAGGAACTGCTGGAGGGATGGAACCCCTTGGGAAGTTCTCTTACAGGAACAAATTGCCTTGGCACTTTTTTTTACTGGCTCTTACTTTCTTGACTGGAAAGTGAAGGTGATAATAGTATCTACCTCAAAAGCTTGTTGTGAATATTAAATGAGATGATGCATCCAAAGCACCTAACACAGGATGTGGTGAAGAGTAAACCCCTCTAAAAGGTAAATATAATTCACAGCCACCAGCATCCTCAGGGGTGTTTCCCACAGGAGGGTAGAGCAGACAGCTATGGTGTAATTCACTAGAAAGGGTGTGAATTATGAAATGCACTCTGTTTAAGATTTAAGGCCAGGTGCGGTGCCTCATGTCTGTAATCCCAGCACTTCAGGAGGCTGAGGCGGGTGGATCACTTGAGGTCAGGAGTTCAAGACCACCCTGGCCATATATGGCAAAACCCTGTCTCTACTAAAAATACAAAAATTAGCTGGGCGTGGTGCCTTGTGCCTGTAGTCCCAGCTACTTGGGAGGCTGAGGCAGGAGAATTGCTTGAACGTGGGAGGTGGAGGTTGCAGTGAGCAGAGATTAGGCCACTACACTTTAGCCTGGGCAACAGAGTGAGACTCCGTCTCAAAACAACAACAACAGCAACAACAACAAAGATTTGAAAGGAACTGGTCTGATCACTGTATTTCCCAGAAGGGAGCAAGTAGTTCTGGATATGAAAGAGGATAATGCTTGAATAATTCTGATAAACTCTCCTGGGGCAGCTGCAGGGTGGTTAGTGTGAGTGGGAAAGGGCAGTGCAAGAGTCAGAAGGAGGTGAGACCCTTGAGAGGCTGAGGCATCTGTGGTCCAGCTTAGCTGAGGGAAAGAGGAGGAAGTAGAGCTGGCATCCCTCAGAGGACCCTGGAGGCCTTCTGTCCTGGGAGCTAAGCTGGGCCATGGAGGCATGAAACCATCCTCACAAGGCTAATAAGAATTACATACTGGTTCTGGGCAGAAATACAGTTATAATTAAGCAATAATCAGTGGGCACTTTGGCGCACTGAAAGTCGTAGCACTAGATACTGACCATTTGTATCTCCATTGTTTCTATAGATAGGATTTCTGACATTAGGGTCATAAGCCTTTTTGTTTAAGAATTGTTTGAGATGTTCTTCAGATCCTGAATTTCAGCAGAACAGCTGATGCCAACCAGGTTAAAGAGCACCACAGAGGAACTGAATCAGCACGAAGATGCAGCTTCTTCATCTCCCTGTCCCATGACTTCACCCTGCACTCTGACTAATCAATATCTCCACACCTCAGCCCACTGCAAACCCCTTAAACTCTCTAGACCTAGACACCTCAGGAGGTAGATTTGAGGTTTCCTCCCATATCCTCCTTTGGTTGCCCTACAATGATTAAACTCTCTCTGCTGCAACCCCTGTTGCCTAAGTATACTGACCCGCTGTGTGTGCGTCAGACAAGCCTATCACAGCAGCACTTTGGAGAGGGCTGAAGGACTCCAGCAGATCCTCCTCCCCCATTTTGGTTATTTAATTTTAACTTCATTTTAATAAACATTACTAAAGTATAACACTCATGCAGAAAAGTAAGTCAAAATGTAACATTCAATGAATTTTTATGTGAATTCACCCATGTAGCCATCACCTAGGTCAAGAAATAAAATATTATTAACATCCCAGAACTCATTTATCATGCCCTGTGATGAATCCCCACCCATATCCTAAGTAGTAATTGCTAGTCTGACTTCTAAAAACATAGATTAGTTTTGCCTTTCTTCATCTAAATAGAATCATAAAGTATGTGCACTTTTGGATCCAGCTTTTTTTTCCTCAAGTTATTTTCATGAGGTGTCTTCATTTACTATGCATAAGATTATTTCACTCATTCTCATTGCTGAATATAATTTCATTGTATCCATAGGTTACAATTTATCTGCCCGTCCTGTTGATGTACATTTGGGTTGTGTCTGGTTTTGGGTGGTTACAAACAATACTGCTGTGAGCATTCTAGTACATCTCTTGATTTCCACATGTTTGCATTTCCATCGGGTAAATACCAGTAAATTAAATTACTGGGACTTAAAGTATTCACATATTTAGTTTTGATAGTAAAGTGATTGGGCCAACTTATACTTCCACAAAGAATATATGAGTGTATATCCATTTCACCTAATTCTTTTACGTCATTGGCAATGCTTGATGTGGAAAGGTTTCTTAATTTTAGCCATCATATTGAGGCACGTTAGCATGACCAGCTCTTTTTTTGTTTGTTTGTTTTGAGATGGAGTCTCACTCTGTCACCCAGGCTGGAGTGTAGTGGCATGATCTTAGCTCACTGCAAACTCTGCCTCCTTAGTTCAAGCGATTCTCTTGCCTCAGCTTCCTGAGTAGCTGGGATTATATTTTTAGTAGAGATGGGGTTTTACCATGTTGACCAGGCTGGTCTTGAACTTCTGAACTCCAGCAATACACCCACCTCAGCCTCCTGAAATGCTGAGATTACAGGCATGAGCCACCACGTCTGGCAGACCAGCTTTTAATAGTGCCTCAATTTGGCAGTGGAAGGCAATGGCAACAATAGGTCTGATCCATTGCTTTTGTGATCTCCAAAGTGAGATGTTCTTGCCCAAGAGGACCCAGCATGAAACAAGGGGTAAGGGGAGAAAATAGAACTTCTATTTATATGTATTTTTAAAACAGCTTTATCAATCTATAATTCACATACCATACAATTCACCCATTTAATGTGTACGGTTCAATGGTTTTTAGTATATTCACAAATATGTGCAACCATTACCAAAGGCAATTTTAGAACATTTTCCTCGTCTCATAAAGAAATCCTTTACCCTTTAGCTACTGCCCCCTCCTCATCACCCAGTATCCCCATCAGCCTAAGCAACCACCATTCTACTGTCCGTCTCTATAGTTTCCCAGTTGTGAACTTTCATACGAATGGAATCATAAACCATACGGTCTTTCGTGGCTGGCTTCTTTCACCTGGCATAATGTTTTCAAGATTCATCCATGTCACAGAATGTATCAGTGCTTCGTTTATTCTATGGCCAAATAATATTCTGTTGTTTGAATATATCACATCTTGTTTATTCATTTGTTCATTGATGGGCTGTACGTACTTTAATCACTTTAAAATGTTGCTATTTTCCATGTTTTATAACGAAGTATATTGTTACATAATTTAACGTATTACTGTAAGATGATTCATCTGCCTGTCTTTATAAGTCATCTCATCCATGGTTTATAAATAAATGTATACATAGTACATATATTGAAGAGACAATATCAAAAAGACCTTACTGATATGAGTCCATGTTCAATAAAGCTTGAAAATCTCTGCGTTAGAACTCGTGTTCATTCCTTTGGGGTTAAAATAGAATCAATTCCATTTTTGGGGTGCTTAAGCCCCAGAATTGTTTTCTTTTATTTCATATAGTCCATGTGGAAAAGAGAACCAAAAGAGTGGGTATGCCTTCTAATGTGGCAAATGAGTGTTCCAGCTCATTTTAATTTAGGAAAATAGAAGAGATATGACCATGCTTGATGTCTCAAACGTTAAAGAGCAGTTCTTTCTAAAATTACATCATCCATCCTCTAGGAATCTCTAACAGCAGCTGCCATGTTTCCCTCAAATTTGTGTCTTTTCCAAGGGTCTAGCATCCGCGTCCAGCCTGTCCTCTCTCTGGGACATCTCTTCTGCTGTCGATGCATCTGGCAGTGCTTGGGGACAGCCAGCCTCCCCCAAGGACGATCTTACCAGGGTTCCTTTGGTTGCAGATAACAGGACCTGACTCACTCTAGCACAAGGGTTCTCCAGGGAAGTGTGATTTTCCTTCAGTCCTCACCCCTCCTCACCCCTCCAGGGACATCAGTCATCGTCTGGAGACATTTCTGATTATTATAACTGGAGGGTGCTCCTGGCATCTGGTGGTCAGAGGTCAGGATGCTGCTAAACACCCTACTGTGCACAGGACAGTCCCCAGCCACAAAAACTTATCCAGCCCTTAACGTCAGCAGCGCTTTCTAGCATAAGGAGAAAGAGGGGCTTATCAGGAGGTACCAGAACAGGACCTAGAATGCTAAGAATCAATTTATCTGCTCATTCATTCTCTTTCTCTCTCCATGTACTAGCCTGTTTTCACATCTTTCTGAGAGTGAGTTTTAGTTTTTCCTGGTTACAGACTGGCTGTTTCTCTAAGCAGCAGCATAAGATGCTGCTCTCAAATTCGCATGTGCTTAGATTAAGTGGTCAGCAGAGACTAATGAGTATCTATGCAATTCAAAGGAGAGGGACCACAATACACCCAGCTAGTGACAGCTGTACACCTCTTATTTCATCTGCTAGGGCTGGATGCAGGATCATTGGCCCACACTGTCACCAGGTCCTGTTCCTACATATCAGAAGGCGCAATTCCTCAGGGAAATGGGATCCCAGGTTGAATGAACTGTGTCATATACTTATAAGTCTTCCTGGAAATTACTGGCACCATTCTTGTCTCCTTCACTAGACCCTGACCCCCCCGGGACTATCTCTATAGCTCCAAGGTCAAAACACACTGCCTGGTACAGTGTGGGTACTCAAAAAAGATTCCTTGAAAGAATGAGCATTTATTCATTTGCTTTTACACACAAATAATAATGAAAGTCCCTGTTTACAAACCTCTCAATGAAACACTACAAAATAAAACACAGTAAGTTGGGAAAAAAGGAACAAAAAATAGCAGTGAGCATCTTGAGGCATATCCTTGGAAAGGGCATACCTTCACTGAAAGGAGAAAAAACCAAACCTGAAGAGTGCTTGCCTTAGGAAGTTACCTAAAGTGGAAAATTCTTCCTTCTAAGGCAATTACTGTCAGTCATGGGCAGTACAACTCTACATAGGGAAACACTGGTGTCAAACCTCATTACAGGAGATGATTTAGAACTTCACTTGGCATTTCCTCCCACATTCTAAAATCGGAACATCTTCACATTAAAGAAAAAAGAAGACCACAGAGACTGTGGCCTAGGAGAGAGAGGGTCTGTGTTAGGAGGCCCACCAGCATCTCCTTGGCTCAGGCTTTACTGTCTGAAACCTGCTTGTGTAAAAAAGTCCCTGGCCGGGTGCAGTATTCACCCCTATAATCCCAGCACTTTGGAAAGCTGAGGCAGATGGATCATAAGGTCAGAAGTTCAAGATCAGCTTGGTCAAGATGATGAAACCCCATCTCTACTAAAAATACAAAAATTAGCCAAGCAGGGTGGCAGGCACCTATAATCCCAGGTGCTCAGGAGTCTGAGGCAGGGAATTGCTTGAACCCAGGAGGTGAAGGTTGCAGTGAGCCAAGATCACACCACTGCACTCTAGCCGGCATAACAGAGACAGAGTGAGAGCTGTCTCAAAAAAATAAAAATAAAAAAGTCCCCTATGGCTATGGTAGGGTAAGAACGACCATAAAAGTTAACAATGAAAGCAATAGTAAATCACTGTTATGAGCTGAATTTTGCTGCACACCCCATCTCCTAATTCTAATGCTGAAAACCTTACCCCCAGCACCTTGGAATGTGCCTGTATTTGGAGACAGGGCCCTAAACAGGTGACTAAGTTAGCATAAGACCAGTAGGGTGGGTTCTACTCCTATCTGACTGTGTCCTTACAGGAGGTGGATATTTGGACCCATAGACACCATGGATCACACACACAGAGGTGTAAAAGTTGATCATATAAATTGGGTCATTCTTCAGTGTGGTGATTCCTCAAGGATCTAGAAATAGGAATACCATTTGACCCAGCAATCTCATTACTGGGTATATACCTAAAGAATTATAAATCATTCTATTATAAAGACACATGCACACGAATGTTTATTGTGGCATTGTTCACAATAGCAAAGACTTGGAACCAACCCAAATGTCCATCAATGATAGACTGGATAAAGAAAATGTGGCACATATACATCATGGAATATTATGCAGCCATAAAAAAGGATGAGTTCATGTCCTTTTCAGGGACATGGAAAAAGCTGAAAACCATCATTCTCAGCAAACTGACACAAGAACAGAAAATCAAACACTGCATGTTCTCATTCATAAGTGGGTGCTGAACAATGAGAACACATGGACCCAGGGAGGGGAATAGCACACACTGGGGCCTGTTGTGGGGTGAGAAGCTACGGGAGGGATAGCAGGGGGTGAGGGGATGAGGAGGGATAGCATTAGGAGAAATACCTAATACAGATGATGGGGTGATGGATGCAGCAAACCACCATGGCACATGTATACCTATGTAACAAACCCACACGTTCTGCACATGCACCCCAGAACTTAAAGTATAATTGAAAAAGAGCAAAAATATATATAAAAAAATAAATTGGGCCATTCTTGTTATACCCAATTAAAACAGAGTTAAAAGACCCGGAGAAAAAAACTCTCAGGGCATATAACACTGCTCCAAGAATGTAATTCTTTGTGAGCCTGGTTCCTGACTGCTGAAACTGCCTCTTGTAACCCGAAAGCAGTTCTATCTAGTAACTCCTGAAACAACTTGCTGTGTCATTAAGACTAGTTTTACCTACCACAGTCACTCAACCAATCAAAACCTGCCAGCTCCTCCAAATCATAATGCCAATGAACTTTCTTTTAAAACAATATGTAATATTTCTCATTTTTATAAAACTTTCAACCTCTCTTTGTTCTTTAGACATACTAAAGGCTACCTAGTCTGTGTGTATGCCACAAATTGCAATTCTGGCTTCCCAAAGAAAACGTTTAACATTTAGATAGATTTGTCTCTGTATTTTATTTGACCTCGATAGAGGAAAGGCCACATGAGGACACAGTAAAGAAGGTGGCCATCTGCAAACCAAGGAGACATGCCCTCAGAAGAAACTAAACCTGCTGACACTTTGATCTTGGACTTCCAACTTCCAAAATGGTGAGAAAATAAAATTCTGTTGTCTAAGCTACCCAGTGTGTGTTTTTTTGTTATGGTGGCCCTAGAAAAGTAATATCATCACTTTCAGGACTTTTTGTTTTATTATTTGTTTATCATTGCATGTAAATCTACCTCATTGAACCAGCATAGACATGCACAGAATATCTAACTCTATAATGACTTTAGACAGCCTCAGAAAGAAGGGCTGGAAAGCCAAGGAATAGATCCCTGATTTTTTTCTACCAATTTCTCTGAAATTAAAAATTTCCCCTCAATTCCAAATGCCAATATCTTTTCCAGCCAAAGGCCCATACCAGCAGGTGAATGCTGTGATAGGATTCCTTGCAATGTTTGGAGTCTGTTTTGGGAGACCCTTGGGGACCCTCCTACATGGGACTTGAGATTCTCTGATATCACTTCATAGCATTGTTTTCTTTCTCTAGGAAGCTAATGGAATGTAAAGACCCTAACTATTGTTTTTATACAAAGTCTGCCAAGATTCCCTGCCTTTACTCAAAGGTGGGTTGCAAACTTGTGGTGAGACAGGATAACATGTTATGTAGGTAGATCTGTTAAAAAGTCCTTTTGTTTATTGTACGTAGAATACTAAGAAAAAAAGAATGAGAGATTTATAACTACACGTAACAACGTGAGTGAATTTCACAAACACGATGCTGAGTGAAAGAGGGCAAACACAAAGGAGTAAGCCCTGTATGATTCCGCTTATATAAAGGACAAAAACAGGCAAAAACGATTGTATGGTGTTGGAAGGCAGAATAACAGTGTATTAAATTCCCAGGGCTGCTGTAACAAATTACCACAAGCTGTGAGCTTCAAACAACAGAGATTTATTCTCCTACGATTCTGGAGACCGGAAGTCCGAAATGAAGGTGTCAGCAGAGTCATCCCCCGTCTCCAGGCTCCAGGGAGGGTCTTTCCTTGCTGCTTCCAGCCTCTGCTGTCGCTTGAAGTCCTTGGTGCTGCTCAGCGTGTGGCTGCATCTTGGATCTCAGTCTCCATGTCACATGGCCATCCTCCCTGCATGTGTCTGTGTCTTTCCATGGCATTATTCTTCCCGTTTTGGATCTTTTTTTTTTTTATTATTATATATAGTTTTTATTGCATTTTAGGTTTGGGGGTACATGTGAAGAACATGCAAGATTGTTACATAGGTACACACATGGCAGTGTGATTTGCTGCCTTCCTCCCCATCACCTGTATCTGGTATTTCTCCCCATACTATCCCTCCCTAACTCCCCACCCCCTGCTGTCCCTCCCCTTTTTCCCCCGAACAGACCCCAGTGTGAGAT
>PVKV010040729.1:0-11993 GCA_004027835.1 Alouatta palliata
GGGAGGCCGAGGCGGGTGGATCACGAGGTCAAGAGATCGAGACCATCCTGGTCAACATGGTGAAACCCCGTCTCTACTAAAAATACAAAAAAATTAGCTGGGCATGGTGGTACGTGCCTGTAGTCCCAGCTACTCGGGAGGCTGAGGCAGGAGAATTGCTTGAACTCAGGAGGCGGAGGTTGCGGTGAGCCGAGATCGCGCCATTGCACTCCAGCCTGGGTAACAAGAGCGAAACTCCGTCTCAAAAAAAAAAAAAAAAAAAAAAATCTGCAACTTACTTTCAAATGGTTCAAAAAAATAAAATAAGCAACATAAAGCAAAATAAATAAATAATAGAGAGTGAAATGGCAAAACGTTAACAATTGTTGAAAGCCAGGCATGGTGGCTCACGCCTGTAATCCCAGCACTTTGGGAGGATGAGGCAGGTGGATCACTTGAGCTCAGGAGTTCAGGACCAGACTGGGCAACATGGCAAAACCCCATCTCTAAAAAAAAAAAAAAAAAAAAAAAAATGCAAAAAAATTAGCCAGGTGTGGTGGTACAGACCTGTTGTCCCAGCTATTCAGGAGGCTGAGGTGGGAGGATCACTGGAGCCCAGAAGATTGAGGCTGCAATGAGTCATGATCATGCCACTGCACTCCAGCCTGGGCAACAGAGCAAGACCCTATCTCAAGAAAAAATGTTGAAGTGGAGCATACACTGGTTGTATTAGTCTGTTCTCACACTGCTATAAAGAAATACCTGCAACTGGGTAGTATAAAGAAAATAACTTTAATTGGCTCATGGTTCTGCAGGCTATACAGAAAGCATAATGCTGGCATCTGCTGAGCTTCTGGGGAGTCATCAGGAGACTAACAATCATGTCGGAAGGCCAAAGAGGAACAGATAGGTCTTATATGGCAGGAGCAAGAGCAAGAGATAGGGGGGAGGTGCTACATACTTTAAAGAAGCAGCCTCCCAAGTGAGATCTTGAGAGAACTCACTCACCATCACGGGAACAGCATCAAGAGGATGGTGCTAAGCCATCCGTGAAGGATCCTCCCCAGTGATCCAATCACGTCCCACCGGGCCCCACCTCCCACACTGGGGATTACAAACGGACATGAGATTTGAGTGGGGATACAGATCCAAACCATATCACTGGTATTCAAGGTATCATTTTTTCAACCTATATGGATGTTTGAAAGTTTTCACAAGAGGCCAGGCGCAGTGGCTCACGCCTGTAATCCCAGCACTTTGGGAGGCTGAGGTGGGTGGATCATTTGAAGTCAGAAGTTCAAGACCAGCGTGGCCAACCAGCGTTCGCCACTAGAGGTGGCGAAACCCCACCTCTAGTATAAATACAAAAATTAGCTGGGCATGGTGGCAGGTACCTGTAGTTCCAGCTACTTGGGAGGCTGAGCCAGGAAAATTCCTTGAACCCAGGAGGCGGAGGTTACAGTGAGCTGAGATCACGCCACTGCACTCCAGCCTGGATGACAGAGTGAGACTGTGCCTTAAAAAAAGAGAAAATTTTCATAAGATAGTAGGATTAAATTAGTATGATTCTCCCCTGTTTTTTTTCTTTATTATTTTTTATTTTATTTTTTTTTTTTTTTAAAAGATGAGGTTTCACCATATTGGTCAGGCTGGTCTTGAACTCCTGACCTCAGGTGATCCACCCGCCTCAGTCTCCCAAAGTGCTGGGATTACAGGTGTGAGCCACCGCGCCCGGCTTGTTTTTTTCTTATGTAACTCAAAATAAAAACAAAATTAAAGAGCAAGGTGATGAGAGGGATGAGTAGGTGAAGCACAGAGAATTTTTTTAGGACAGTAGAACTATTCTGTATGAAATTTAATTGTGGCCACATGAGACATCGTGTATTTGTTAAATCTCATAGAATGTATAACACCAAGAGTGAACCCTAATGTAGATGATGACATATAATTAATAATAATGTATCAATATTGGTTCATCGATTGTAACATGTGAGCCACACCAATGCAAGTTGTTAATAATGGGGGAAACTAAAGTGGGGGAGGTCGAAGGAGTAGTACCTGGGAACTCCCTGTACTTTCTGCTCAATTTTCTGTAAACCTGCTCTTTTTATAAGATTGTTCTTTTTAAAGTCTGATATTTAAAAAACAATAGTATAATTCAGCTTGAAAAATAAAAGTAAGGCCGGGTACCGTGATCACACTTGTAATCCCAGCACTTCGGGAGGCTGAGGTGGGCGGATCACCTGAGGTCAGGAGTTTGAGACCAGCCTGACCAACATGGAGAAACCCCACCCCTACTAAAAATACAAAAATTAGCTGGGTATGGTGGCATGTGCCTATAATCCCAGCTTCTTGAGAGGCTGAGGCAGGAGAATCGCTTGAACCTGGGAGGCAGAGGTTGTGGTGAGCTGAGATCGTGCCATTGCACTCCAGCCTTGGCAATAAGAGCAAAACTCCATCTAAAATAAATAAACAAATAAGAAATAGGCCAGGCATAGTGACCCACGCCTGTAATCCTAGCACTTTGTCAGGCTGAGGCAAGTGGATCACAAGGTCAGGAGTTTGAGACCAGCCTGGCCAATATGGTGAAATCCCATCTGTACTAAAACTACAAAAATTAGCTGGGTGTAGTGGCGCATACCTGTGGTCCCAGCTACTTGGGAAGCCAAGGCAGAAGAATTGCTTAAACCAGGGAATCGAAGGTTGCAGTGAGCCAAGATCGTGCCACTGTACTCCAGCCTGTGCAATAAATGTACAGAAATCAAGAAGGGGGCAGGCGCAGTGGCTCATGCCTATAATCTCAGCACTTTGGAAGGCTGAGGCTGGCAGACCACTGGAGTCCAGAAGTTACCACCCTGGGCAACATAGTGAACGCCATCTCTACAAAACGAAAAAAAATTCAAAAAATTGGGTGGACGCAGGGGCTCACTCCTGTAATCCCAGCACTTTGGGAGGCTGAGGCAGAAGGATCACTTGAGCTCAGGGATTTGAGACCAGACTGGACAACATAGTGAGGCCCTATCTCTAGAAAAAATTAAAAACCAGTTGGGTATGATGGTGCACAGCTACTCGGGAGTCTGAGATAGGAGGATCACTGGAGCCTAGGAGGCTGAGGCTGCAGTGAACCAGGATCACACCACTGTACTCCACCCTGGGGTCAGAGTGAGACCCTGCCTCAAACAAACAAAAACAAAAAAACAAAAAAAAAAAAAAAAAAAAAAAAAAAAAAAAAAAAAAAAAAAAAAAAAAAAAAAAAAAAAAAAAAAACAGGGAAAGGAATGTAAAGATATACTCCAAAATTCTCATTTTTTCATGACATTTCAATGCTTTTATCCAACTATTAAATATCAAATTATTTCTAAATATTTTGGGGGTCTCCCCTGTTTTGCTACTGGCCCTAAGCTCTGTTGGGTAATCCAGCCCTGACACAGCTCATTTCTTTAGCAAACATTTATTTGCTCAACAAATATTTACATGTTGATATTTGCCAAGTGCCAGGCATTGTGTTTGGTTCTAAGAAGACAAAGGTTACCAAAAAAAAAAAAAAAAAAAAAATCTCTGCCTTCAAGGAATTTACTGGAAGGTTTGGGGGAAATGACAAGCAAATCTCATTCTTGTGAAAAGGAACCCAGAGCCATAGGCACCTGGGGGATTGTGGCTCAGCGAGGAAGTGGTTTTACCACAGAGGCAGAGACTTGCTGAGACTTGAAGAGAAGCTAGCCTGCCAAGTAGGAGAGGGAAGGAGGAAAGGCGTGCCTGGCAGAGTACAGCTAGGGTGATCTGGCAGTGCCCTGGAGTTCTGGGAGCTAGATGTCAACCTGCTTGGGCAGGCTGAATCTGGAGTTAGAGGCGGAAAAGCAGGCAGAGACCAGATCTGGAGGCTTTCAAAAAGCTTCTTCTCAGCCAGGTGTGGTAGCTCACGCCTGTAATTCCAGCACTTTGGGAGGCTGAGGTGGGCAGATTACTTGAGGTCAGGAGTTGGAGACCAGCCTAACAAACACGGCAAAACCCCATCTCTACTAAAAATATATAAATTAGCTGGGCATGGTGGCAGGTGCCTGTAATTCCAGCTACTCAGGAGGCTGAGGCACAAGAAGCTCTTGAACCCAGGAAAGGGAGCTGGCAGTGAGCCGAGATCATGCCTTAGAACTCCAGTCTGGATGACGGACTGAGACTGTCTCTCCAAAAAAAAGAGGAAAGAAGAAAGAGAAAGAAAGAAAAAAAGACAGAAAGAAAGAAAGAGAGAGAGAGAGAGAAAAAAAGAAAGAAAGAAAAAGAAAGAAAGAAAGAAAGAAAGAAAGAAAGAAAGAAAGAAAGAAAGAAAGAAAGAAAGAAAAGAGGGAGGGAGGGAAGGAAGGAGGGAAAGAAGGAAGAAAGGAAGGAAGGAAAAAAAGAGAAAGAAAGAAAGAAAGCAAGCCTCTTCTCATAAGTTTACTCTATCTGAAGCTGACCGAGAAGCTCTTAGGCTAGGGAGCTTCCTGATCAGAAATGAGTTGTTTGGGAAATGAAACGTCCCCTGGCAGCTTTGGAGGAGGCTAGACTGAAGGCAACTGGACCAAATCCAGGGCTGTTGCTGCAAGGAAGGCGTAACCCAGGAAAGGAGCAGAGGAAGGCAAGGATTTGTCAGATCCTGGGGGTGGAACCTACAGGACTTACTGACTGATCATAGGTCCAGGAGCATGAGAAGGAGGAGGAAGCCTGGTTCCCAGGTTCTAGTTGGTCACCGGGGGGATCCTGAGTCAGGAAACCAGACAAGGAGCTGCAGGAGGGAGGGAGGAAATGACCAGTAGGTCTGGGACCAACTGAGTTCCAGGGCCTGTGTATGTCCAGGTAGAGATGGCGAGTCAGCCACTGTGTGGGCAGATCTGGAGTTGTAGAGAGAGGATGGGTGAGAATAAGAGCAAGGAGTGTGCTGTGGGTTTGAGTGTCCAGGCAAGGGACAATGGAAGGACTGCACGATGAAACCACCTTCGCAAAAATTATGACAGTGAGAGAAATCTGAGATAGCTGACTCTGTCTTGCTTCTAACCTCACAAGCTGTCCTTATTCATTCCTGGGCATAGGCAAGCTAACTATGGGAGGAATTTATAGTTTGACTTGATTTGATTTGATTTGATTTTTGAGATGGAGCTGTTCCCCAGGCTGGTGGAGTACAGTGGCTCCATCTCCGCTCACAGCAAACTCCGCCTCCTGGGCTCAAGTGATTCTCCTGCCTCAGCCTCCTGAGTAGATGGGATTACTGGCGCCTGCCACCATGCCCAGCTAAATTTTGTATTTTTAGTAGAGACGGGGTTCCACCATGTTGGCCAGGCTGGTCTGGAACTCCTTACCTCAACTGATCTGCCCACCTCGGCCTCTCAAAGTGCTGGGATTATAGGACATGTGCCACTATGCCCCACCTATACTTTAACTTCAAAGCAATCATAATAAGAGCCCCTTCTCAAAACAAACTCCCTCCTTGCTCAGGGAGGGAAATCACCTTTATAAAACTAACAAATTAGCCACAAGTTTAGAACAATGGCTCAGGAAACATGTCACCAGAGGCCACAAGATTTGCAATATCCTCAGTTGATCCTATAGACAGCACCACTATTGTAAAAACCTAAGATTGGCCGGGCGCGGTGGCTCACGCCTGTAATCCCAGCACTTTGGGAGGCCGAGGCGGGTGGATCACGAGGTCAAGAGATCGAGACCATCTTGGTCAACATGGTGAAACCCCGTCTCTACTAAAAATACAAAAATTAGCTGGGCGTGGTGGCACGTGCCTGTAGTCCCAGCTACTCGGGAGGCTGAGGCAGGAGAATTGCTTGAACCCAGGAGGCGGAGGTTGCGGTGAGCCGAGATGGCGCCATTGCACTCCAGCCTGGGTAACAAGAGCAAAACTCCGTCTCAGAAAAAAAAAACAAAAAAACCTAAGATTGGTGTTTCAGGCATTTTTCAGACCCTATATTCTGATGGACCCGCCAGCACCACCTAGATAGTAGCCCATACCAAGAAACTGGGTCAACTGGTTTTGAGATCCCATCCAGGAACTGACTCAGGAAAAGAAGACAGCTTTGACCCCCTACGATTTTATCCTCAACTCAACCAATCAGCATCCCACATTCCCATCCCCAGCACTTGTCAAACTATCCTTGAAAAACCCTATAGCCTTCACATTCTGAGGGAGGTAGATTCAAGAATTCTTTCCCATCTTTCTGCTTGGTGAGCCCTGTGATTATTAAATTCTTTCTTTGCTTCAAGATCTGTGGTTCTCAATGCACTGCCTTTTCTGGCCAGCGGGCAAGAAGCTGTTGGATTATACTGGTCCGTTTGCTGCCATGTGCATTCACACCATGAACAGTCACTGTCAGCTGGGCATGGTGGCTAACACCTGTAATCCTAGCACTTTGGGAGGCCAATGTGGGAGATTGCTTGAGTGAAGCAATCTCAGTTTGTTGCCTGGGCAACAAACTGAGATGCCATCTCAAAAAAAAATTAATCCGGGCCGGCCTAATTTTTGTATTTTTTTTTTTTTTTTTTTTTTTTTTTGAGACAGAGTTTCACTCTTGTTGCCCAGGCTGGAGTGCAATGGCACGATCTCGGCTCACCGCAACCTCTGCCTCCCGGGTTCAAGCAATTCTCCTGCCTCAGCCTCCTGAGTAGCTGGGACTACAGGCATGTGCCACCATGCCCAGCTAATTTTTGTATTTTTAGTAGAGACGGGGTTTCACCATGTTGACCAAGATGGTCTCGATCTCTTGACCTCGTGATCCACCCGCCTCGGCCTCCCAAAGTGCTGGGATTACAGGCGTGAGCCACCGCGCCCGGCTCAATTTTTGTATTTTTAATAGAGATGAGGTTTCACCATGTTGGCCAGGTTGGTCTCGAACTACTGACCTCGTGATCCACCTGCCTTGGCCTCCCAAAATGCTGGGATTACTGGTGTGAGCCACCGCACCCGGGCTTAGGTACAGTTTTTATAGTAATATATTTGGATTTTATTAATGAACACTTGTCTCAATAACTGAACAATAATCTAACAGCTAACGTGATGCATAGAATACAATATAGGAGTAAATCTTTGTAACTTTGGGTGAAGCAAAGCCTTGGATATGAAACCAAAACGCAAATGACAAAAGAAAAAAAATAGGGCTGGGTACAAGTGGCTCACGCCTGTAATTCCAGCACTTTGGGAGTCTTGCTTGAGCCCAAGGAGTTTGAGACCAGCCTGGGCAACATGGCAAAACAAATCTCTACAAAAAATACAAAAATTAGCTGAGCATGGTGGCATGCGCCTGTAGTCCTAGCTACTAGGAAGACTGAGTGGGGAGGATTGCTTGAGCCCAGGAGGCTAAGACTACAGTGAGCCATGATTGCACCACTGCACTCCAGCCTGGGCAACAGAGCAGGACCCTGTCTCAAAAAAGATAAGAAAAAAAATAGATAAATTGGACTAAAAAAAGTAAAGATGTCTAGGCTTCACCCTCAGAAATCCAGATTGAAATGAGTTGCAGTGGGATTCAAGCATCTGTATATTTTTAAAGCCTTCACATTGATTCCAAGTATAGCACCCACTGCCTCTTTTGGCAAATTACATGTATTTATCCCTGGACTACTGCACACACTTTCTGCTGAATGGCAGATTTTGAGCTGCTCTCAGTCTCAAAGTCAACTCACTTAATCTGTTTCTGTGTCTGCCATGAAGCTGTTGAATATAAACACTGCCACAAAAGACTGGAGACCATTCTCTTGCTCATGAACTCTTCTAAGCGTTAGATAGTGTCATCCAAAAGACCACCAGGATGGCTAAGTAACAGGAGAGTTGCATTGGTAACATCAGTTCACAAACCAGGAAGAGACAGTCTCCTGAGTGCATGCAAGCGGCTCTCTCTTTGAAAGGAGAAAGGGGCCGGGCGTGGTGGCTCATGCCTGTAATCCCAGCACTTAAGGAGGCCAAGGTGGGCGGATCAGGTCAGGAGATCGAGACCACCCTGGCCAACATGGTGAAACCCCGTCTCTACTAAAAATACAAAAATTAGCTGGGCGTGGTGGCGTGTGCCTGTAATCCCAGCTACTCAGGAGGCTGAGGCAGGAGAATTGCTTGAACCCGGGAGGCGGAGGTTGCAGTGAGCCGAGATCGCGCCACTTCACTCCAGTCTGGCACCTGGTGACGGAGTGAGACTCTGTCTCAAAAAAAAAAAAAAAAAAAAAAGAAAGGAGAAAGGGCAGGTTGGGTTTTATGCCTTACAGAGCCTGTATTGCACAATGGAATCATATATATTCTGGAGGTTTGGGGAAAAGACTATGCATATCTTTTTTTATTTTTATTTTTTTAATTTTTTTTCTTTTTTTTAAAGACGGGGTTTCACTATGTTGGTCAGACTGGTCTTGAACTCCCGACCTCAAGTGATCCGCCTGCCTTGGCCTCCAAAGCGCTTGGATTACACACGTGAGCCATCACGCCTGGCAAAGACTATGCATATTTATGAGGGGATTTTAGCACATGCACAATGAGTAAACATATATGTAACATACATCCCGTGTTCATTTGGGGGTAGGGTTTTAGCAATAAAATGAGATAGATTTGGCTCTCTATGTCAAAAGGTGAGCTATAGGACACAAAAGCAATTTGTGTGCAGCCTCTATAAGCTGGCTAAAACTGGTTTAAGGTCTACAGTTGCTTATCAGAAGAGAATGTCTGTAAGGTCAGTCCTCTGTCCACAGTTACAGAAGTCTGGGTGTAAATCAAAGTTAACAGGAGTCGAGGGTAAAGGTAGAAAGTGATCGGGCTGGGCCAGGCGTGGTGGCTCATGCCTATAATCCCAGCACTTTGGGAGGCCGAAGTGGGTGGATCATGAAGTCAAGGGATGGAGACCATCTTGGCCAACATGGTAAAACCCCATCTCTACTAAAACTACAAAAATTAGCTGGGTGTGGTGGCGCCCGCCTGTAGTCCCAGGTACTCAGGAAGCTGAGGCAGCAGAATCCCTTGAATCCAGGAGGTAGAAGTTGCAGTGAGGCAAGATAGCACCACTGCACTCCAGCCTGGGTGACAGAGTGAGACTCTGCCTAAAAAAAAAAAAAAAAAATAGTGCTCGCTTCGGCAGCACATATACTAAAATTGGAACAATACAGAGAAGATTAGCATGGCCCCTGCACAAGGATGACATGCAAATTCGTGAAGCGTTCCATATTTTTAACAGTGTGGCAATTCCTCAAGGACCTAGAAACAGAAATTCCATTTGACTCAGCAATCCCATTACTGGGTATATATCCAAAGGATTATAAATCATTCTACTGTAAGGACACATGCACACGAATGTTCATTGCAGCACTGTTTACAATAGCAAAGACCTGGAACCAACCCAAATGCCCATCGATGATAGACTAGACAGGGAAAATGTGGCACATATACACCATGGAATATTATGCAGCCGTCAAAAACGATGAGTTCGCATCCTTTGTAGGAACATGGATGAACCTGGAAACCATCATTCTCAGCAAACTGACACAAGAACAGAAAATCAAACACCGCATATTCTCACTCATAGGCGGGTGTTGAACAATGAGAACACATGGACACAGGGAGGGGAGCATTTCACACAGGGGTCATTTGGGGGGAAAAAAGGGAGGGACAGCGGGGGGTGGGGAGTTGGGAAGGGATAGCATGGGGAGAAATACCAGATATAGGTGATGGGGAGGAAGGCAGCAAATCACCTCTCTATGTGTGTACCTATGTAACAATCTTGCATGTTCTTCATATGTACCCCCAAACCTAAAATGCAATAAAAAGTATATATATTTAAAACAAACAAACAAACAAACAAAAAAATAGTTAAGAGGAGTCTGATAATTTGCCTTGACAGCTCCCGTTGTTAGGGAATTTAGCAAGAGCGTGGTTTTTCTTGCATTCATAGGAATTTAGGAAAGAACTCATGCCAACCAACACCTGAACCTGTGACCTGTAGGTAATTTTTATTTCCTTAAGCTTAGGGTCCATCTTAATCAAGAGGAGTCCGTTTTGGGCTCTCAGATGACAACACAAACAACACTTCCCCCTTGTCTGGAGTGAGAAGCAAAATCCTAATAACCACTTGCCAGCAAGATAGGAACACAGCAAGAACCAGCTATGGTGATTTGGGAAATCATCTAACAGCAACTTCTTCTGCACAGCACTCTATTTGGTTCAGAATCTTGAATCTGGCTACAGGTTAAGGGAGCCGTACCCACAGATATCGGCCAACTACCTAACTCAGTGAACTTCAGTAGCTTCCTTTGGCCTTCACCATGATCTGCCTGGCCTGATTCATTACAGCAGTCAGGGTTCAATGTAAAAATACATTGCTATGGGATAAGAGATTTACTCTAGGAATTAGACCTTACAGAATTATAGGAGGAGGCCGGACACTGTTGCTCACACCTGTAATCCCAGCACTTTGGGAGGCTGAGGCGGGTGTATCACCTGAGGTCAGGAATTCAAGACCAGCCTGGCCAACATAGTGAAACCCCCGTTTCTACTAAAAATACAAAAAATTAGCTGGGCGTGGTGGCGGGCTCCTGTAATCCCAGCTACTAGGCAGGCTGAGGCAGGAGAATCACTTGAACCTGGAGGCAGAGGTTGCAGTGAGCCAAGATCTCACCATTGCACTCCAGCCTGGGCAACAAGAGTGAAACTCCATCTCCAATTAAAAAAAAAAGAAAAAAGAAGTGGACACCTGCACAGTTCCAAACCAGCGTTGTTCAAGGGTCCGCTGTGTGTAACTATTGGTTCTATTCATTTGGAGAACTCTATTACTCCCTCTTCTGCCTCACTTTTCTATTTTATTTTATTATTTTATTTTGAGACGGAGTCTCACTCTGTTGTCCAGGCTGGAGTGCAGTGGTATGATCTCAGCTCACAGCAACCTCTGCCTCCTGGGTTCAAGTGATTCTCCTGCCTCAGCCTCTCGAGTAGCTGGGATTACAGGCACCCGCCAGCACACCTGGCTAATTTTTGTATTTTCAGTAGAAACGGGGTTTCACCATGCTGGCCAGGCTGGTCTCGAACTCTTAACTTCAAGGGATCCACCCGTCTGGGCCTCCCAAAGGGCTGGGATTACTGGTGTGAGCCACCGCGCCCAGCTTGCTCTTCTTTCTGCTCTCAGATGTTGCCACATTCTTTCCCACTTCGGGGACCTTTGCTTCTATAGTAGCTGACAATCTTTTATCCCTCACCAAGTCCCCATCTAGTCCCTTCTTCCTTATCCCCTAATACTCAGCTAATGTCATTTTCCTTGCGCTTCCACTATAAGTGATATCCTATATATTTTTCTCTCATGTATACAATTTGAGATTGTGCATATACAACACAGAGACAAGTTTCATAATACAGCTTTGGGTTCTACACTGACTTACTTGCAGTATCTCTTTCTTGGGCCATCTCTGAAGCTCCTAGAGGGTAAGGAGTATGTCTATTTTATTCACCATTGCATATAATAGGTCTCTTAAAATGTGCCGGGCGCGGTGGCTCACGCCTGTAATCCCAACACTTTGGGAGGCCGAGGCGGGTGGATCACGAGGTCAAGAGATCGAGACCATCCTGGTCAACATGGTGAAACCCTGTCTCTACTAAAAATACAAAAAATTAGCCGGGTATGGTGGCACGTGCCTGTAGTCCCAGCTACTCGGGAGGCTGAGGCAGGAGAATTGCTTGAACCCAGGAGGCGGAGGTTGCGGTGAGCCAAGATCGCGCCATTGCACTCCAGCCTGGGTAACAAGAGCGAAACTCCGTCTCAAAAAAAAAAAAAAAAATGTATTCATTTATCTTTTTTTTTTTTTTTTTTTTTTTTTAAGACAGGGTTTCACCATGTTGGTCAGGCTGGTCTTGAACTCCTGACCTCAGGTGATCCGCCTGCCTTGGCCTCCAAAGTGCTTGGATTACAGGCGTGAGCCACCACGCCCGGCCTCATTTATCTTTTAATACAGACGGGGTTTCTCCATGTTGATCAGGCTGGTCTCGAACTCCTGACCTCAGGTGATTCACCCACCTTGGC
>PVKV010040730.1:0-12008 GCA_004027835.1 Alouatta palliata
TAGATTACTTTGGACAGTATGGCCATTTTCACGATATTGATTCTTCCTAACCATGAACATGGAATGTTTCTCCATCTGTTTGTGTCCTCTCTTATTTCATTGAGCAATGGTTTGTATTTCTCCTTGGAGAGGTCCTTTATGTTCCTTGTTAGTTGTATTCCTAGGTGTTTTATTCTCTTTGTAGCAATTGTGAATGGCAGTTTGTTCTTGATTTGACTCTCTTTAAGTCTGTTATTGGTGTATAAGAATGCTTGTGATTTTTGCACATTGATTTTGTATCCTGAGACTTTGCTAAAGTTGCTTATCAGTTTCAGGAGATTTTGGGCTGAGACGATGGGGTCTTCTAGATATACAATCATGTCGTCTGCAAATAGAGACAATTTGACTTCCTCCTTTCCTATTTGAATACTATTTATTTCTTTTTCTTGCCTGATTGCTCTGGCTAGAACTTCCAGTACTATATTGAATAGGAGTGGTGAGAGAGGGCATCCTTGTCTAGTGCCAGATTTCAGAGGGAATGCTTCCAGTTTTTGCCCATTCAGTATGATATTGGCTGTTGGTTTGTCATAAATAGCTTTTATTATTTTGAATTACGTTCCGTCAATACCTAGTTTATTGAGGGTTTTTAGCATAAAGGGCTGTTGAATTTTGTCAAAGGTCTTCTCTGCATCAATTGAGATAATCATGTGGTTTTTTGTCTTTGGTTCTGTTTATATGGTGAATTACATGTATAGACTTGCATATGTTGAACCAGCCTTGCATCCCTGGGATCAATCCTACTTGATCATGGTGGATAAGCTTTTTGATGTGCTGTTGCAATAGGTTTGCCAGTATTTTATTGAAGGTTTTTGCATCTGTGTTCACCATGGATATTGGCCTGAAGTTTTCTTTTCTTTCTGAGTCTCTGCTGGGTTTTGGTATGAGGACGATGTTGGTTTCATAAAATGATTTGGGAAGGATTCCCTCTTTTTGGATTGTTTGGAATAGTTTCAGAAGGAATGGTACCAGCTCCTCTTTGTATGTCTGGTAGAACTCGGCTGTGAACCCATCTGGACCTGGGCTTTTTATGGGTGGTAGGCTCTTAATTGCTGCCTCCACTTCAGACCTTGTTATTGGTCTATTCAGGGTTTCGACTTCTTCCTGGTTTAGGCTTGGGAGGATGCAAGTGTCCAGGAATTTATCCATTTCTTCCAAGTTTACTAGTTTATGTGCATAGAGTTGTTTATAATAATCTCTGATGATGGTTTGAATTTCTGTGGAATCTGTGGTGATATCCTCTTTATCATTTTTTATTGCATCAATTTGATTATTCTCTCTTTTCTTTTTTATAAAACTGGCTAGTGGTCTATTTTGTTGACCTTTTCGAAAAACCAGCTCCTGGATTTATTGATTTTTGGAAAGGTTTTTTTGTGTATCTCCTTCAGTTCTGCTCTGATCTTAGTTGTTTCTTGTCTTCTGCTAGATTTTGAGTTTTTTTGATCTTGCTCCTCCAGTGCTTTCAATTTTGATGATAAGGTGTTGATTTTAGATCTCTCCTTGCTTCTCATATGGGCATTTACTGCTATATATTTTTCTCTAGAGACTGCTTTAAATATGTCCCAGAGATTCTGGCATGTTGTCTCTTCATTCTCTTTGGTTTCGAAGAACATCTTTATTTCTGCCTTCATTTCATTGTTTATCCAGTCAGCATTCAAGAGCCAGTTGTTCAGTTTCCATGAAGTTGTGTGATTCTGAGTTAGTTTCTGAATTCTGAGTTCTAACTTGATTGCACTGTGGTCTGAGAGACTGTTTGTTATGATTTCCATTCTTTTACATTTGCTGAGGAGTGATTTACTTCCAATTATGTGGTCAGTTTTAGAGTAGGTGCGATGTGGTGCTGAGAAGAATGTATATTCTGTGGATTTGGGGTGGAGAGTTCTGTAAATGTCTATTAGGTTTGCTTGGTCCAGGTCTTAGTTCAAGTCCTGGATATCCTTGTTAATTTTCTGTCTTGTTGATCTGTCTAATATTGACAATGGGGTGTTCAAGTCTCCCACTATTATTGTGTGGGAGTCTAAGTCTCTTTGTAATTCATTAAGAAATTGCCTTATGTATCTGGGTGCTCCTGTATTGGGTGCATATGTATTTCGGATCGTTAGCTCCTCTTGTTGCATTGATCCTTTTACCATTATGTAATGTCCTTCTTTGTCTCTTTTGATCTTTGTTGGTTTAAAGTCTATTTTATCAGAGAGGAGAACTGCAACTCCTGCTTTTTTTTGCTCTCCATTTGCTTGGTAAATCTTCCTCCAGCCCTTTATTTTGAGTCTTTGTGTATCCTTGCATGTGAGATGGGTTTCCTAGGTACAGTACACGGATGGGTTTTGGCTTTTTGTCCAGTTTGCCAGTCTATGTCTTTTGATTGGGGCATTTAGCCCATTTATATTTAGGGTTAATATTGTTATGTTTGAATTTGATCCTGCCATTTTGATGCTAGCTGGCTGTTTTGCCAGTTACTTGATGCAGTTTCTTCATTGTGTTGCTGCTTTTTACCATTTGGTATGTTTTTGGAGTGGCTGGTACTGGTTGTTCCTTTCTATATTTAGTGCCTCTTTCAGGAGCTCTTGTAAAGCAGGCCTGGTTGTGATGAAACCTCTAAATACTTGCTTGTTCGCAAAGGATTTTATTTTTCTTTCACTTATGAAGCTTAGTTTGGCTGGATATGAAATTTTGGGGTGATAGTTCTTTTCTTTAAGGATGTTGAATATTGGCCCCCACACTCTCTGGCTTGTAGGGTTTCTGCAGAGAGATCTGCTGTGAGTCTAATGGGCTTCCTTTGTGGGTAACCCGACCTTTCTCTCTGGCTGCCCTTCACATTTTCTCCTTCATTTCAACCCTGGTGAATCTGATGATTATGTGCCTTGGGGTTGCTCTTCTTGAGGAACATCTTTGTGGTGTTCTCTGTATTTCCTGGACTTGAATGTTGGCCTGCCTCGCTAGGTTGGGAAAGTTTTCCTGGATAATATCCTGAAGAGTATTTTCCAGCTTGGATTCATTCTCTCCGTCACATTCAGGTACACCTATCAAACGTAGATTAGGTCTTTTCACATAGTCCCATATTTCTTAGAGACTTTACTTATTCCTTTTTACCCTTTTTTTTCTAATCTTGTCTTCTCATTTTATTTCATTGAGTTGATCTTCGACCTCTGATATCCTTTCTTCGCTTGGTCTATTCAGCTGTTGAAACTTGAGTATGCTTCACGAAGTTCTCATGTTGTGTTTTTCAGCTCCATCAGTTCACTTATATTCCTCTCTAAGTTGTTTATTCTCGTTAGCATTTCGTCAGACCTTTTTTCAAGGTTCTTAGTTTCTTTGCATTGGGTTAGAACATGTTCTTTTAGCTCACAGAAGTTTATTACCCACCTTCTGAAGCCTGATTCTGTCAATTCATCATGCTCATTCTCCATCCAGCCTTGTTCCCTTGCTGGTGAGGAGTTGTGATCCCTTGTAGGAGGAGAGGCGTTCCGGTTTTGGGTGTTTTCATCCTTTTTGCACTGGTTTCTTCCCATCTTTGTGGATTTATCCACCTGTCGTGTTTGTAGTTGTTGACTTTCAGATTGGGTCTCTGAGTGGATGTCCAGTTTGTTGATGATGAAGTTATTTCTTTCTGTTTCTCAGTTTTCCTTCTAACAGTCTGGCCCCTCTACTGTAGGACTGCTGAGGTCCATTCCACACCCTGCTTGCCTGGGAATCACCTGCAGCAGCTGCAGAACAGTAAGGGTTGCTGCCAGTTTCTTCTTCTGCTATGTTAGTCCCAGAAGGATACCTGCCAGATGTCAGTCTGAGCTCTCCTTTATGAGGTGACTCTTTGGATATATGAGGGTCCAGGAGCTGTTTGAGGAGACAGTCTGTCCTTTATAGGAGCTCAAGTGCTGAGCTGTGAGCTCCGTTGTTCATTCAGAGCTGCTGGGCAGGTACGTTTAAGTCTGCCGCAGCAGAACTCATAAATGCCTTTTTTTTTTCCCCAGGTGCTCTGATGCGGGGGGTTAGGGATTTATTTATGAGTTTCTGTTGTGCTGCTACCTTTCTTCCAGGGCTGCCGTGCCCAGTGAGGAGGTAGCCTAGTCACTGTCCGCCTGCAGAGGCTTTGCTGACCTGCTGTGGGCTCCGCCCAGTTGTCACGTTAACTTCCCTGCAGTCCTGTTTATACGGGTGTAGTTAGAACTGCCTCGGCAATGGCGGTCCACCTTTGTAATGGCAGACTCTCTCTGTAATGGTGGGCTGCCTTGCCAATGGCAGGCTGCCTCAGCAATGGCAGACTACCTCTGTAGTAGTGGACTGCCTCAGTAATGGCAGATGCCATTCCCCCACAGAGCTGGACCATCCCCAGTTCAGCTGTGTTTGCTGTGAAACTCTTAATCCAGAGCATTTACGATTGCTGTTTTTTTGTGGGGGTGGGACCCGCCGAACCTGGTCACCTGGTTCCCTGCCTCTGAGCCTTTTTTTTTTTAGTTGAATGGTCGACTGTTTCCCAGTTGTTCCAGTTGCCTGTTGAAAAGGCACTGGGATCTGTGTGATTTCCTGTACGGTGACCCACTGCACCGGCTGAAACAGCGACGCTGAGATTTGTGGCACTTTTTTGCCCGGGAATCTCCTGGCCTGGCTCCCTGTTTCAGTCCCCTTTTTAATCAGATGAATGGGTGACTCTGTCTCCCAGGAGCTCCAATTGCCAGCTAAAACGGCACCTGGACCCACATATTTTGTGTGAAGAACCACTGCGCCGGGGCGCTGGCAAAACAGCCGCGCTGACCAAAACAGCTGCGCCGGCGAAAACAGCCACGCCGACCAAACCAGCCACACTGGCGGCACGTGGGGCTCCTCTGCCTGGGAATGTCTTGGTCTGTAGGCAATAAAAATCCGTCTGGAAATGCGGCGTCTGCTCACCCTCCGCGCTTTCACTGGGAGCTACAATCCTGAGCTGCTCCTAATCGGCCGTCTTGGATCCCTCCTCTGTTTTATTTTATTTTTGTAGAAACAGGGTCTCACTATGTTGAGAGTTCATCTCAAAAAAAAAAAAAATGTGGAAACAAGCAATATATTCACACATTGGATATCAAACATCAGTGAAGGGATGAACTATGCTCCCACAGCATGGGCACCAGGAGCTGTCAAGAATGTTCCTATCAAGGAAAGTTCTAGAAAATTTTCTCTACAAGAGACAGTCTTGCTATGTTTCCCAGGATGGTCTTGAACACCTCAAGCAATCCTCCTGCCTTGGCCTCCCCAGCCACTAGGATTATAGGCATGAAGCACTGCACCTAGCCCAATGCTGCTTTTTAAAAATAACTTACCACCATGAAATGTACACAAATCTACTTTAAAAAGTTAAAATGTGTAAAAACTTATCTACACACTTACAGACCATGCATGCAGTCAAGAGAAATGTAAACGGATTTAAGGATGAGTGTTAAATCTGACTGTATAGAGTTAACTGTGACCCGTACTGTGCTCCTGTGATAATTTAAAGATGCAGTGTTAAATCTAACCGTATAAAGTTAACTGTGACCCATATGGCGCTCCTGTGATAATTCAAATACGCAGTGTTAAATCTAACCGTAAAAAATCAACTGTGACCCGTACTATGCTACTGTGATAATTTAAAGATGAGTGTTAAATCTAACTGTATAAAGTTAACTGTAGTGAGGTGCGGTGGCTCATGCCTGTAATTCCAGCACTTTGGGAGGCCAAGGCAGGTGGATCACCTGAGGTCAGGAGTTTGAGACCAGCCTGGCCAACAGGGTAGAACCCTGTCTCTACTAAAAATACAAAAAAAAAAAAAAATGGCCGGGCATGGTGGCAGGCACCTGTAATCCCAGATACTTGGAAGGTTGAGGCATGAGAATTGCTTGAACCAGGGAGGCAGAGGTTGCAGTGACCCGAGGTTGCACCATTGCACTCCAGCCTGGGTGACAGAGTAAGACTCCATCTCAAAACAAACAAACAAAAAAAATCATACAGCACACACACACACACAACTTAACTGTAATACATACTGCACTCCTGTGATAATTTAAAGATGCAGTGTTAACTCATAACTATAAAGGTAACTAACAGCTGCTGCGCTCCTGTGATAATTTAAAGATGCAGTGTTAAATCTAACCGCATAAAGTGAACTGTAATTCATACTGTGCGACTGTGATCATTTTGTAGCTTTCTGCTGCTACTTTAATGAGCCCAAGTGTTGCAGGTATCCCTTTAAAATGTCTTGTGGCAAGGTAAATTATCTAGGCAATGGCTCCTGCCTATAATCCCAGCACTTTAGGAACCTGAGGAAGGAGGATCACTTGAGGTCAGGAGTTTGAAACCAGAAATTTTTTCTACAAAAGAAAAATTAAAAAATTAGCCAGGCATGATGGTGCCTGCCTGTGGTCCTGGCTACCCAGGAGGCTGAAGCAGAGGATCACTTGAGCCGGGAGTTTGAGGCTGCAGTGAGCCATGACCATGCCACTGTACTCCAGCCTGGGCGACAGGCAAGACTCTGTCTCAAAAACAAAAAACAAACCCACTGTGCGATGCTAAGTATCTTTAAGTGAGCAGTTTGTCTCTCTGATAAGTTATGGACAGCAGTAAAAAGTGATCTATTGGCCGGGTGCGGTGGCTCACGCCTGTAAACCCAACACTTTGGGAGGCTGAGGCGGGCAGATCACAAGGTCGGGAGATCGAGACCATCCTGGCCAACATAGTGAAACCCCATCTCTACTAAAAATACAAGAAAAATTAGCTGGGCATGGTGGCAGGCACCTGTATTCCCAGCTACTCAGGAAGCTGAGGCAGAAGAATCAATTGCTTGAACCTGGGAGGTGGAGGTTCCAGTGAGCCGAGGTCACGCCACTGCACTCCAGCCTGGGTGACAGAGTGACACTCCATCTCAAAATAAAGAAAGTGATCTATTGCCATTGTCTAGCATCCATCTCTGCGTTCAGTGCAGTACCCCAACCCTTGAATAACACCATAGGACCCAAATGCAGTGCTGCTAATGATGCTGGAAGTGCTCCCAGAAAGCACGGCAAAGTCATGACATTACGAGAAAGCTGAATTGCTTGAAAGGTACCACAGGTGGAGGTCTGCAGCCGCCTGCCAGTTCAGACAGGTGATTCTTCCTGTAAACAGATGACATAAACTTACAGTAATCAATAAATGTCACTTTTCTTAACATTTTATTGTATATGATACATATACAAAAATGTGTTAATCGACTGTTGATGTTATTGGTAAGGCTTCCAGTTAATGGTAGGCCATTATCACTTTTGTTTTAGGGGAGTGAAAAGTTATACATGGATTTTGGACTGCAGGGGGACTGGCGTCCCTAACCTCCATGTTGTTCAAAGGTCAACTGTGTTTGTGTGCATTATGTTTATATATAAACACACGTATAATACACATCATAAAATATAAACTATATAAAATGTATAAAAATGTTTATATGATACATGTTTATATGTACTATATATGTTTATATATAACGTATATGTTCCCCTCCTTCAAATTATTTGAACCATTTTTAACATCTTATTGGTTTCTTCATCAAAGCATTGAATAAAGTTTTACATCAAAGGCGTGATTTGACCATTTTGAAAACCATAATTTAGCACAGAAATAAAATGCTTTCCCCCCTTTAAAAAAAAAAACACATTTTTTTCTTTTTATTTTTTTCTTTATTTTTTATACTCATTTTTGTCCTGTAAAACAAATTCTATCTCAACTTCTTTTTTTTTTTTCCGTTGGAGATGGAGTCTCAGTCTGTTGCCCAGGCTGGAGGGCAGTAGTGCCATCTTGGCTCACTGCAACCTCCATCTCCTGGGTTCCAGCAATTCTCCTGCTTCAGCCTCCTGAGTAGCTAGGAGTACAGGGGTGCACCACCATGCCCAGCTAATTATTTTTTGTAGAGACGGGGTTTCACCATGTTGGCCAGGCTTGTGTTGAACTCCTGGCCTTAAGTGATCTGCCTGCCTCAGCCTCTCAAAGTGCTGGGATTACAGGCGGGCGCCGCTGCGCCCCACCTCATTCTATCTTAACTTCTATTTATTTATATGGAAGATGCTTCTAACCCTGCAACAGTACGTGGAATGGCAGCTGTTGGAGCACAGCTCTTTGCTGCCTCAGTCGGACCAAGTTCCTTGAGGTCAGAAGGTGTGATGTGTTCATCTCTGCTCTCACAGAGCTGACATTCTGTGAGTGGCTACATGAGCAAAGCCAGGAGAATGGAACCAATTCTTGTACCTCTGAAAGAGATTGTGCAGGGTATTCCTGTCCGATAGACGAGGGAGCTGATACACGGAGCTGTAACGTGATTTGATCAACCTCATGGGGCTAATTAGTCACCAAGTTGGGCCTGGAATCCCCATTCCCAGTTGCATGGATCTTGCAAGAGAGCAGTAGACTCAACTGGAAATGGGGATTCCAGGACCAGCTTGGTGACTAACCAGGACTGATGTTCGTTGACCGAAAGGAGAGAAGGTGGCACCTCGCGCTGGCGTCGGCTTCCTTGTTTCTACTTTCTCCTTGTGGTCTCAGCGGCTGTTACTGTTCTGAGCTCTTGAAGCATTCTCAAGAGTGGAAGTTTCTTTCCCAAGAAGGATCAGGTTTTCCCCTTTGGCCAGCGCTGATGTGGGCAGCCCCTGGGGAGGGCTCGGGTCTCACGCCTCTCCCTCTGGGGAGGGCTTGGGTCTCACACCTCTCCTGCTGTGTGCTCAGCCTGGGTTCCTCTGGCTGGCCCAGCTGCTGAGTCCAGCATTGTCTTCCCCAAGGCAGACAAGCAGTGTCCACACTTCTGCAGCACCAGCCTTCCATGTGGGCAAGAGGAGTCCCTGCCCTGAGTCTCGTGCTCCACCAGATCCTGCTCTAACTCCACTCCAGCTGCACCCTCCCTGGGAGGCAGGAATTACGTGGAATCGAGGGGTCTCACCCACCTAGAGCCTATCCCGCCTCCCTCCTTCCAGCCCGCAGTCCAAGTACCTGGGACTTTGGAGTTTCTTGCCCAAATAGCCCAGCCTGCTTGTAGGGCCTGTGTGGGCCTCTTTCCTGAGCCTTTCTTCCTGAGCACCTCCAGGCCCAAGGGCAGCGTGGATGGACACTGTGCGGGGGGGCTGAGATTCTGTGTCACACCATGTGCTCACGGGACCATCTCAGAGCTGGAGCTGGAAGCAGGAAGTAGAGCTGTGGGCCAGGGGGCGGGCCGCAAAAGCCCGAAGAATCTGACATTAGAAATTTAAATCTGATCTTGCAGGTTGTTAGGAAGGTCTGTTTGTCAGGGTAGGAGAGCAGTACACATTTTACCTAGTTAGTTTTATTAAGTTACTGAACAGGTAACTTGTAATATTTAGACTTGCGGTGCATGGGCCGCGATGTCTGCTCTGGTCCCAGGCTTTGCCGCTGTGATGGGCAGGCCTGCACCCTTTTCCTCCTTTTGAGAACTCACTCCAACCGCTTCCTGATTTTCACTTCATACCTTTTAAAAAAAGGAAAAGAAAGACTCTGTGACTAGTTAAGTAAATTGCACTACATCCCTATGGCGGACTCCCTGGCCACATCTAAGGAAGCATGAGGCCGCTCACTTGAGGCTGATATGGAACAAAGGCCCGACTGCTCCCGGAGAGGACGTGCAGCCAGCGGGCGCAGCGTGGGGTTTGCTGACATCTCCCCCAACCCGGGACCTCCTCACCTTTCTCCGGCACCTGCTGCTCCTTGGCGCTGGAACACTCCCCCTAGTGGTCCTCGCTTTGTTCGCATGTCGCCTCATCAGAGAAGCCGTTCCTGACCATCCCCCACGTCCCTTTGCTGTCCTCATTCCCCTCGCAGCACGCATCACCGCTTGACTGTACAGCTAGCTGCTTATTTGTGTACCATCTTTCTACTAGAAACCGTAAAGCCAGAAACTTTGTTCACAGCTATATCCCCAACACCTAAAGTAGTGCCTGGCATACAGCAGGCACTCAATAAATACTTACCAAATAAACACGTGTATAAAAACGTGTCGTCTCTGCATATATGTATGCGCCTGGAACACTGCTAAAAGATACATAAGAAATGGGCAAAATGATTGTGTTTGAAAGGAGAGGAAAAGACACTTAGTTTTCACTACGTGTTCTTTCCTGATGCTTGGCTTTGTTGCCACATGCATGTAACACTTACCTTGAATTTTCTTTTTTTGAGACAGAATGTTGCTGCCATGCCCAGGCTGGAGTTCAGTGGTGCAATCTCGGCTCACTGCAACCGCCGTCTCCCGTGTTCAAGTGATTCTCCTGCCTCCGCCTCGTAAGTAGCTGGGATTACAGGTGTGCGACACCACACCCGACTCAGTTTTGTATTTTGAGTAGAGATGGGATTTCGATGTATTGGCCAGGCTGGTCTTGAGCTCCTGACCTCAAGTGATCCACCCGCCTCAACCTCCCAAGGTGCTGGGATTACAGATGTAAGCCACCACACCCAGCCTGAAATTTTTTTTTTTTAAGTTTCACAGATTCATCAACAGAAGGAAAAATTTTAAAAAGGGGTTGAGGGCTGGGCACGGTGGCTCAAGCCTGTAATTCCAGCTCCTAGGGATGGGAGCTGGTCACAAAAGACCAAGCCGTGATGGGAGGGGGTGCGACTTTCAGCCTCTCCCCAACCTCCAGGGAGGGAACAGGGTGGAAGGTCAGGTTGATCGCCAATGGCCAGTGGTTTAATCAATCATGGCTATGTATGAAGTTTCAGCCCCCTCCCCCAACCTCCAGGGCAGTATCAGGGCGGAAGGTCTGGTTGATTGCCAATGGCCAGTGGTTTAATCAATCATGTATATGTAATGAAGTTTTCATAAAAATCCAAAAGGACAGGGCTTGGAGAGCTTCTAGATAGTGGAGCATGTGGAGGTTCCTGGAGAAAGGTGCCCCCAGAGAGGACGCAAGCTCTGCGCCCTGTCTCCCATACCTCACCCTGTCCATCTTTGGTATCCTTGGTACCATCCTTTATGATAAATGGGCAAATGTAGGTGCTTCCCTGAGTTCTGTGAGCCACTCTTTCTAATTAACCAAACCCCCATTTATAGCCAGTCGTCAGACGCACAGGTGGAACAAGGCTTGTGACTGGTGTCTGAAGTCGGGGACAGGCTTGGAGACAGCACTCAGCCTCTGGGATCTGTGTCAGAATTGAACCTGTCAATCAATTCATCTGCTGCAGAATTGATTAATCAGTGTGTGTGGAAATGTGCCTGCCACAGCCGTGCCCCACCCTGCCATTTGCTCCCCAAAGTCTTCTGTGTTGTTGATTGTTCAGTGAGCGTATACATGATAAAGCGGTCTGTGGCCAGGTGTGGTGGCTCACGCCTGTAGTCCCAGCACTTTGGGAGGCAGAGGCGGGTAGATCACTTGAAGCCAGGAGTTCAAGACCAGCCTGGCCAACATGGCGAAATCCCGTCTCTACTAAAATACAAAAATTAGCCAGGCATAGTGGCATGTGCTTGTAATCCCAGGTATTCAGGAGGCTGAGGCGGGAGAATCACTTGAACCTGGGGGTAGAGGTTGCAGTGAGCCAAGATCGCGCCATTGCACTCCAGCCCGGGCGACAGAGGAGACTTGCAAAAATCAGAAAAGTCTCAGAATGAAAACTAGACTCTGCCGAAGAGTGTCTCCACTCCAGAGCAAATTCTAGTTTCCTGTTGCCTTCCTTTCCTGGGACTGCCCGAGTAAATTACCACAAACTGGCTAACTTAAAACAAAATAAATGTATTCTTTCACAGTTCTGGCAGCCGGAAGGCTAAAATCAAGGTGTCAGCAGGGCGGTGGGCCCGCTGGAGGCTCCAGGGGCGAACCCTTCCTTTCTTCCTCCAGTTCCTGGGGGCTCCAGGGGAGAACCTTCCTTTCTTCCTCCAGTTCCTGGGGGCTCCAGGGGCAAACCCTTCCTTTCTTCCTCCAGTTCCTGGGGGCTCCAGGGGCGAACCCTTCCTTTCTTCCTCCAGTTCCTGGGGGCTCCAGGGGCAAACCCTTCCTTTCTTCCTC
>PVKV010040731.1:0-12007 GCA_004027835.1 Alouatta palliata
CCCCGTCTCTACTAAAAATACAAAAATTAGCTGGGCATGGTGGCACGTGCCTGTAGTCCCAGCTACTCGGGAGGCTGAGGCAGGAGAATTGCTTGAACCCAGGAGGCGGAGGTTGCAGTGAGCCGAGATCGCGCCATTGCACTCCAGCCTGGGCAACAAGAGCGAAACTCCGTCTCAAAAAAAAAAAAAAAAAAAAAAAGAGTTTTCCATAATCACCCTCTTTATGCTTTCATCTCCCATTATTTGTGGAACACACTCTGCACTCTGTTCAAACTTTTGTACCCTGATTCCACTGAAACTAATCTTTTCATTGGTAAAGATCTCCTTCTTGCCAAATTCAAGAAACAATTTTTAATTTTTATCTTATTCATCCTCTCAGCAGCATGAGACATAGTTGATTACTTCATTTTATTGAATCATTTATTTTTGGGTTATTGTTGGCTTCCACAACATACATTTTCCTGTTTTATTTTTTATCTCACCAGCTACCTCCTTCTTAGTCTTATTCACTGGGTGTTTCTATTCTTATTCCATTGGAGTGCAATGGAAAAGGTGAAATACCCAAGAGCTGAGTCCTCAGATTTCTCTTTATTTGCTTTCCTCCCTAGGTGACCTCATCTAGAGTCATGGCTTTAAATAACATCTGGTCAATTATCACATCTCAGAGAAGTCTTTCTTCCTCATCAGTCTCTTACCCTGTTTTGTTTTTCTTCATGGTAATTATCACTATTTGAAATTATATATGTATATATTTAAACTTATTTATTGTCTTCCCCAAGAGAACAGGGATCTTGCTTGTTTTGTTCTCTGGCATATCCTCAGAAACTAGAACAGTATGTGGCACATAACAGCCTCTTAAAAATATTTAATAAATGGATGCTATGAAGAGGGTTTTATAGTTGTTTTTTTTTAATTTTTACCTCCAAAAAGGGAAGAACAATTGGTTTCTGGAGTGAAAAGATGTAAGAGCTAAGGAAGAATGCCTGGGGAACACAGAAATTTAAGAGGCAAGGAAGAAAAGGGAGTATGAAAAGATATCAAGAATCAATAGAGATCAACCCCGTCTCTACTAAAAATACAAAAATTAGCTGGGCATGGTGGCACGTGCCTGTAGTCCCAGCTACTTGGGAGGCTGAGGCAGGAGAATTGCTTGAACCCGGGAGGCGGAGGTTGTGGTGAGCCGAGATCGCGCCATTGCACTCCAGCCTGGGTAACAAGAGCGAAACTCCGTCTCAAAAAAAAAAAAAGAATCAATAGAGATCAATGCAGAAAAAGCAGTTGATAATATTCAACATCCCTTCATGGTAAAAACTTTCAACAAACTAGAAACAGAAAGAACATACCTCAATATAATAAAGATCATATATGACAAACTCACAGCTAACATATACTGAATAGGAAAAAGCTGAAAGCCTTTCATCTAAGAACTGGAACAAAACAAGGATGCCCACTTTCACCACTGTTGTTCAACATACTACTGGAAGTCCTAGCCGGAGCAGTCAGGCAAGAGAAAGAAATGAAGGCATCCAAATTGGGAAAAGGGAAGTCAAGTTGTCCTTCTTTGCAGACATAATCTTATATTTAGAAAAACCAAAAATTCTTAGAACCGATAAATGAATTCAGTAAATTGTAGGACACAAAATCAACGTACAAAAATCAGTAGCATTTTTTTTTCTTTTTTTTTTTTGATTGCCTAGGCTGGAGTGTAATGGCATGATCTCAGTTCACTGCAACCTCCGCCTCCTGGGTTCAAACGATCTCCTGCCTTAGCCTTCTGAATAGCTGGGATTACAGGTATGTGCCACCATGCCCAGCTAATTTTGTATTTTTAGTAGAGATGAGGTTTCTCCATGTTGGTCAGGCTGGTCTTGAACTCCCAACCTCAGGAAATCTGAGATTACAGGTGTGAGCCACTGTACCCAGCCCAATCAGTAGCATTTCTGTATACCAGTAATAAACTAGATGAGAAAGAATTCAAGAAAGCAATCCAGTTTACAATAGCTACAAAAAATAAAATACCCAGGAATAAATTTAACCAAGGTGATGAAAGACCTTTACAAGGAAAAGTACAAAAATGCAGATGAAAAAACTTGAGGAGGACACAAAAAAGTGGAAAGACATCCCTTGTTCATGGATTGGAAGAATATTGTTAAAATGACCATACTACCCAAAGCAACCTACAAATTTTTTTTTTTTTTTTTTTTTTTTTTTGAGACAGAGTTTCGCTCTTGTTGCCCAGGCTGGAGTGCAATGGCGCGATCTCGGCTCACCGCAACCTCCGCCTCCTGGGTTCAAGCAATTCTCCTGCCTCAGCCTCCTGGCAACCTACAAATTTAATGCCATCCCTATTAAAATAACAATGACATTCTTCACAGAAATAGAAAAAAAATCCTAAAATTTATGTGGAACCACAAAAGACTCTGAATAGCCAAAGTAATCCAAGTAAGTAGAACAAAGCTGGCAGCTTTATACTACCCAGCTTCAAATATGCTGCAAAACCATTGTAACCAAATCAGCATGATACTGGTATAAAAGCAGACATATAGCTGGGCGCGGTGGCTCACGCCTGTAATCCCAGCACTTTGGGAGGCCGAGGCAGGTGGATCACGAGGTCAAGAGATCGAGACCATCCTGGTCAACATGGTGAAACCCCATCTCTACTAAAAATACAAAAATTAGCTGGGCATGGTGGCATTTGCCTGTAGTCCCAGCTACTCGGGAGGCTGAGGCAGGAGAATTGCTTGAACCCAGGAGGCGGAGGTTGCGGTGAGCCGAGATTGCGCCATTGCACTCCAGCCTGGGTAACAAGAGTGAAACTCCGTCTCAAAAAAAAAAAAAAAAGCAGACATATAGATCGATGGAACAGAAAAGAGAACCCAGAAATAAATCCACATACTTGCAGCCATTTATTCTTAGGCAAAGTCACCAAGACCATACATTGGGGAAAGGACAGTCTCCTCAATAAATGATGTTGAAAAAAACTGTACAGAAGAATATCCATGTGCAGAAGAATAAAACTATGCACCTATTTCTCACGATACACAAAAATCAACTCAAGAGGGATTAAATATTTAAGCGTAAAACCCAAAACTATAAAACTACTAAAAGAAAACATAGGAAAACACTTTAGAAAATTCATCTAGGCAATGATTTTATGGCTAAGACTTCAAAAGCACAGGCAGCAACAAAAACAATAGACAAATGAGACTACATTAAACTAAAAAGCTTCTGGACAGCAAAATAAACTATCAACAGAGTAAACACACAACCTACGAATGGGAAAATTTGCAAACTCTTCATCTGACAAGGGATTAATACCCAGAATGTAAAAGGAATTTAAAAACAGCAAAAAAACTAAATTAATCCTATTAAAATGTAGCCAAAGAACATGAAAAGGCATTTCTCAAATGCAAATGGCCAACAGGTATCTGAAAAAATTTTCAACATCACTAATCATCAGAGAAATGCAAATCAAAACCACAATGAGATATCATCTCACCCCAGTTAGAATGGCTATTATTAAAAAGACATAAAATAACAAATGCTAGCAAGGTTATGAAGTAAAGAAGGGGACTCTTCTACACTGTGGGTGGGAATGTAAATTATTGTAGCCATTATGGAAAACAGTATGGAAGTTTCTCAAAAAACTGAAAAGAGAGCTACCATGCCATCCAGCAATCTCACTACTTAGTATCTACTCAAAGAAAAGAAAATCAGTATATTAAAGGGATACTTCACCCCTAAGTTTATTGCAGCACTATTCACAGTAGCCAAGATATGGAATCAGCCTATGTGTCCATCAGTGGATGAATGGATAAAGAATATTTAGTATATATACACAATGGGGTACATAATCAAGGAGATGAAAAACCTTTACAAGGAAAAGTACAAAAATGCAGATGAAAAAAATTGAGGCCATAAGAACAAATGAAATCCTACTATTTATTTATTTATTTATTTTTGAGGTGAAGTCTCACACTGTCATCCAGCCTGGAGTGCAGTGGCACGATCTCAGCTTACTGTAATCTCCACCTCCTGGGCTGAAGCCATTCTCCTGCCTCTGCATGCCAAGTAGCTGGGACTACAGGTGCACACCACCATGCCTGGCTAATTTTTTTTGTTTTGTATTGTTAGTAGAGACATGTATTGTTAGAGGTTTTTGTTTTGACATGTTGGCCAGGATGGTCTTGATCTCTTGACCTCGTGATCTGCCCGCCTCGGCCTCCCAAGGTGCTGGGATTACAGGCATAAACCACCACGCTTGGCCAAAATCTTACCATTTTTAGCAGCATAGATGCAACTGGAGATCATTATGTTAAGTGAAATAAGCCAGGCACAGAAAGACAACTATTGCATGTTCTCACTCATATGTGAGAACTAAAAAAGTTGAATTGAAGAAGTGTAATTCAACTTTTTGTTGAATGAAGACATGAAGAGTAGAATGCTGGTTACCAGAGGCTGGGAAGGGTAGGGGGAGGGATGAAGAAAGGGTGGTTCATGAGTATAAACATACAGTTTGATAACAAAAAGATAAATTCTAGTGTTCAATAGCACAGTAGAGATACTATAGTTAACAATAATTTATTGTATACTACAAAATATCTAGAAGAGAGGATTTGAAATGTTACCAACACAAAAAAATGATAAATGTTTGAGGTTATAGTATCCTAAATACCTTGATTTGATTATTACACATTGTCTGTATGTATTAAAATATCACATATACTTTAAAAATATGTACATTGATTACATATCAATAAAAATGATAAAAAGGTGGCCGGGCACAGTGGCTCAAGCCTGTAATCCCAGCACTTTGGGAGGCCGAGGCGGGTGGATCATGAGGTCAAGAGATCAAGACCATCCTGGTCAACATGGTGAAACCCCGACTCTACTAAAAATACAAAAATCAGCTGGGCATGGTGGCACGTGCCTGTAGTCCCAGCTACTTGGGAGGCTGAGGCAGGAGAATTGCTTGAACCCAGGAGGCTGAGGTTGCGGTGAGCCGAGATCGCGCCATTGCACTCCAGCCTGGGCAACAAGAGCGAAACTCCGTCTCAAAAAAAAAAAAAAAAAAAAAAAAAATGATAAAAAGGCTAACTCTAATTGCATTTTATTTTAATAATCTTTTCTATATATATGGTATATAAGTGTGTGGACTTCGTTTAGATACTGACTCAAATGAACCAACTGTAAAAGGATATTTATAAGGAAATTCAAACATGAACTGGATATTAAAGCATTACTGTTAATTTTTCAAGTATAAGAAAAAATAATTCATAGAGAGAAAGGAATATGAAAGCTGAGAACAATATAGGCAAAGTTTCAAGCTAAAGAGTTAAAGGCAGAAAAGTATTTAGATTGGATAGGAAAGGACAAGTGTGATTGCATGTGGTAAATGAGCAACTTTTGTTATTTTGGAGCTGTGAAAAGAGGAACAAAGAAAAGTGAAATTCCAACCTGTCTCTTGGGACTTTGCTTGGAAGAAGTGATGATGTTTGGAGGGGAAAGGAGAGGATGCCCCTGCAACAGATATTTAAACATGAGGAAGCAGCTTTGGAATTGGGCAATAGGTATACACTGGAAGAGTTTTGAGGTGCACATTAAAGGCGATTCTGGTAAGGACTCAGAGAGAAAATAGGAAAGCTGGGAGAGAAAGCTTCTGTTTTCTTAAAGGATACATAAATAATCATAAACTGTTGATAGAAATGTGGACATTAAAGGCCATCCTGGTGAGATCTCAGGTAGAAGTGAGGAACGTTGTTGGAAACTAGAGGAAAAGTAATCCTTGTTATAATGTGGCAAAAAACTTCCATTAATTGTGTTTATGTGCTAGTGTTTTGTGGAGGGTAGAACATGTAAGCAATGAAACTGGATATTTAGCTGAAGAGATTTCTAAGCAAAGTGTTGAAAAAATGGCTTGGTTACTCCTGACTACTGATAGTAAAGTACGAGGAGAGAGAGACAAATTAAAGAAGGAATTGTTAAGCAATTCCAGAACCAGAACTTGAAGACTGGGAAAATTCTCAAAGTATCCATATTGCAAAAAATGAGAAACAAGTATGTGTTGTGTTAGCCATCTAGTCTGTGGCATTTTGTTATAGCAACCGGAGCAGACTAAGACATACTGGTAGCTAGCAGCACTTGGAGAAGTGTAACTGCAGCATGACATACTGGCTTTTCTCACTCTGGATTCAGTTCAGGGTTTTGCTCCAAATCAAAATGATCCAGGAACTGGTTCTTCAAAATATTGTGTCTCTCACTTGGCCTTCTCTAGGTAATTAATTGTCAAGGTAGTTTATTCTCATTACCAGAGGGGAGTAAGTTCTTCTGGGACAAAGGGGATATGGCCTGAGTGAAAACTACTTGGCCTGAAAGTGACCACTATCTCCATCTGACTCAGAAAGGAGAATGTGGGGTATCTTGCATTCCTACTTGAAGGGAGGTTTTTTTGAAAGCATGGAGATATGGAAATAGGCAAGTAATTCAAGGGCCTTGGGGTAAGGCAGAAGTGCCAAGGCTACTCAGAGGTAGGAGTTTACAGAAGGCGGAAAGACATCTCAAGGACAAGTTTATACAAGAACTGCTCAGGGAAAGACATAAAAGGAAGTGAGGCAAGAAGCCTCAAGATTAGCTTGGCATCTTGCAAGACTTTTTGAAGAAATCCCCAGCGGGGTTGTCAAAAAGCCTTCCTGTGTTTTCCTCAGATGCTTGTACTTGCCCCAAGCTTGCTTCCTTGCTGGATGTGCAACTTGAACCAGTCCTTAGATTCTCAACCTTAGCAGTATATATAAAGTAAATCATTTCTTGCTTAGCACTTTTCTCTACTGTTGGGTAGGAGAAAGGAGCCTTATGAGCAGGTGTTGGCATGGTTAATGCAAAGCTGTGTTTTTCCAGGTAATATTTTGAGGAGAAAAGCAGAATGATGTCTTTCCTGCAGGCATGTCCCCCATTACCAACACACACACACACACACACACACACACACACACACACACACACAACCTCCACACACATTGGAGGCCTTGTTAATAACTGATAGACTAAATGTTCAATTCTCTATTTCACTTTTCTATTGAGATATATCAGGTTTCAAAAGAAAGTGATATTTTTCAGAGAAAGGTGTGGGTTAGTAAATCTACTAACTGATTGTTCTTTAATTACTTTTTAAGCTTCGCACTAGAGCAGCTATAGATTCTAACTCTATTTAACACATCTTTTGTTAAAAAAAGCATTAATAGATTTATACTTCCAAAATCTGCAAGAGATTGTGCTTTTGCTAAAAGATGAGTATTTTTTAGCCTTTATAAGTATCTGTAAAATCTTTAACAAAGAGAGGGATGTCTCAATGGCTACGCTCCAAAGATGAAGCTAGAAATAGTATTATTATAAATGCAGTTTTTGCCAGTGTGCCAACATTTTGTCAAATATAGGTTGTTGTTATTTGGAGGTATTTACTATTAATATGTCTGGCATACATACCTCAGTTTGATGAAGAGCAACAAAGTTTGTTAATGCTTTCTCTGACAAATGTTATATAGATAGTCTTACAGTATGAAGGGCATCTAAATCTAGTATAAGAAATAATGCCTAGCAAAGCAAATTTAAAACTAGAAATTTTTGGATAATATTATAGTATCAAGAATGATGAAGTTGCAGAGTTGCTTCTTGCTATCAGATTGACAAGTTCTACTTGAACTAATAAGATACTGTTGGATGTCATTGAGGTTAATACACAGTTAACTCCAGAAAACTGATAAAGTTTTGTTACTTGTGCAAGAAATCTACTACTTGTAGACATGATTTTTGTGGAAAATATATTATCTACAAAATAAAGACTATTCTTAGTAAGTGCTCTGATTTTCTTAATTCATGGTTCTCAAAATGTATTCTCTGGACCAGAAGCATCAGATTCACTTAGTAACTTGCCAGAAATGCACATTCTCAGGTCCCTATTGAACAGAAACTCTAGGCCTGGGGCTCAACAATCTTATGTTAGCTAGTTCTTAACTAGCATGATGCATGCTAAGTTTGAAAGCCACTGACTAGAACCCAAATCAGTACTGGGGCTAACAATACTTCTTCAGTTTTATAATTACCTAGACGTCTTTATGTTGGGAGATAAATAGAATGACACATAGAATGTGATTGATTGGTCAGATTTTCTATAGACAAAATGTTTTGTCTGGATAGGCTAGGCAACTGATGATAACAATTTTCATTAAGTCATTCAGCGAATATTATCTGAATGCTTACAAAGTAGGCACTAGGCAAACAGAAGTGAACAAAAGAGAAAAGAGTTCTTTGTAAGCTACCATTCTGAGCTGAATGTATAATGTGATGTTAATTTAGCACAATGGCTCAAATTGCCTAGTATTAAACAATAGGGGAAAAGGTCTCTATAATAATACTCTATGTTTATGGGTGAATTGTCCACTTTTTAGAGCAAATGAATTCTTTCTAGGCTTGACCGGATCATATGACAATGTTGTATCACATTGAGTAAACGTATCCAGGTGAAATGTTAACAGTTCAATTAATTGTTTCATTAATCCCAAATTACTGAATTTTACTCTACTAAATTGACAAAACCAACTAGTAATGTTGGAATTATGTCAATTTAACATGAAGCTGTACTTATGTGGAAGATTATGTCTGGAGAAAAAACACTGGTGGATGAAAAGGAACATTTGGAGCATAAATGATCCAACTTGGCTGTTGCCTGATTTCACTAGTTTTTTTCATTGCTCCAGTTTTTTTGGTAATATACATAGCCTCCCATTTGAGAAGAGATTAACCATGTTAACAATAAAATACAATATAAAGAAAATTTAGGACTAGTGTTTAGCTTTATAAAATTTATTTGGTTGCTAGGGAATAAATGACAATTCTAGTTTTCATCCAATTCAGTGGTTTTATTAGAGGTGAATCTGAAATAGAGCATATCTTAAGTTCTTTCTACCTTTCTTGAATTTATTAGTATACATGGTAGGGGAATGACAATCCTAAAAGGAAGCCACTTTATTAAAGCAAACTTTAATAAAGAATCTGAACATTTTAATTCAAATAAAGGCACTAAATCTTTCCATTTCTGTCACCATGAATATTTTTTAAATAAGTTATTAAGCATCAGTTGGCATATGAGGTTTTAATGAATACGTTGTATGTTAACCAGTCACTGTACCTGCTTCTAAAGAGGCTTCCTTTCTCAGGAACTAGTCAAAGATGAATGACTGTGTTTTAGAGAAAAATATCAGGCTTAATCTCTGGCTATGCACAGGGAAATCAGAAACATTTGTCTCAGAATTTAGGCCATCCGGTTCAGTGCATTGCTTGTCTAAAAGTGGTTCAGCTTCAAATGTTTCAGTCCTGTCTAATGCATGTATGTTTATACTTCATTCATTTCTCAAAATTTGCTGATTAAAGGTCACACAAAGGGGTTAAAGATTAGTGGTCTGGTTCTAGCCTTTGATCTTTGGTATCAGGATACTGGGTTTCTCCAGGTTTGATAGTTTGTATGTCAAACTATCAAAATGTATTAAGTTGAGCTGTGTGAAATTGTCATTTTTGTAGCTAAAAATTGGCTAAGTATTGGGGCTATGCCATTTGATTAAGCCTAATATTTTCTATCAAGAACTAACAAAAGCAAGGCATATACTCTTTTATCCTTTCATTCATTCTCTAAGGAAGAGGAATTTTTAGTTTATATGTTAGTTTGCTTCTCTTTCTCTGTAAAGCTAAATTCTCCCATTGATTCAATCATTTGAAAATCATTCTTTTTTAGAGGTTGGGGATGCAATTGTGAAAAATATACACATCATACTCACCTCGTGATACTTACAGTCTAGCTTCTAGAGAAGTAAAAAGGCAATTTTGTTACGGCAAAATGTGTTAACGAAGTTCAAGGTCCTGTGAGAGTACTTGGGAGGGGGATACTTGAAACTGGGAATCTGAGAAAGTTTCCTGGAAGAAGGAACTTCGCCAGGTCAATGGGAGGAGCAAGAGTGATTAAAGTAGATGGAATAACATGCAAAGCTGAAAGATAACCTATTTTTAGTGAACTGTAAGTAGTTTATCTTGACCAGAACATATATATGAAACACAAAATGAATTTGGGCAAGTATCAAGAGACTGTAACCATGAAGGATCATTTACACCAGGTTAAGGTGTTTGGAGGCTATCTCATAGGCAGTGGCCAGTTATTGAAAGATTTTAAGGGGTACTGGGTGTGGCATGATCAGATTTGAATTTTAGTAGAACCACTTTAGAAAGAAGGTTTGAGACTATTGCAGTAAAACTGGAAATAGACTATAGTTACTTGAAATAGGCAGTGGCCGTTGTGATAGAGAGTAGCTAAGATAATTTTATTAGGAGGTAAAATCAGTAGGCCTGATGGTTACCTATGAGGAGAAAAACACAGAGTTAAAGAAAACCCCCAAACTGGGTAGTTTCTTTTTAGAGAAGCAGAGAACTGAAGAGGAGCAGGTTGGGAATAGATTATGAGTTCACCTTAGAACCTGATGAGTTTGAATTGGTTATGGAAAATCCAAACCGAAGTGTCCAGTAAATAATTAGATATGCTGGGGAGATATTTGGTAATGGAGCTATAAATTAGAAGCTGTATGTAGATATAATTTAAGCCAGAAGAGTATATAGATTCAAACGCTGAGAGTTTGTAGAATGAGGCAAGATTCTAGCATAATCCGTATAGAACAGAAAATTTAAGGGAAAAGCAGAGGAAGAAAACTCCACAGAAGATGCTGAGAAGTAATTAGAGAGGTAGAAGGAAAACCAGAGGGTGTGTTATAATGGAAGCCAAGGAAAGAGTGTTTAGCGGAAGGAGTGATTAGCCACAACAAATGTTGCCAAGGGTACAAGTAAAACTGAAGTTTCATTGTATTTAACAATAAGGAAGTCATTAGTGACCTGCTGAGAGCAGTTTTTGCTTGAATAGTTGGGTGAGGAACAAATTGAAATGGTTTAGGAGTGAGTCAGAATTAAGCAAATGGAGATCTTTAAGAAGTCTGGCTTTGAAGGAGAAAAAGAAATATGACAGTGAAGGACTAGAAAGAAACTTCTCTAGAAAAAAGTGTGATCAAAATGAAAAAACATTCTTGAGTGTTTTGTATATAGAAGGATTTAGTAAGAACATGACATAGCTATAACAAACTCTCAAATAGCAGAATGAAATGAAAGGGAATTCACAGAGTTGAAAAAAACAGAAGACCAACACCATTATGAACTAACTTATATGGTAATGAATAGGTTAGACATGGCTTAAAACTGAATTATTGAGGTGAAAGAAAGGCTTAAGAGGATCGGTGCAAAAAATACATTAAAATAATTAGATAAGGGATAATATAGAAGAGAAAAAGCTGATATGTCAGAAAGATATTTGGTATCACTAAAGTAGAAAACAGCACAGAAAATGTAATAAAACATATTATATAGAAATGTATTACATGCATATATATTATTTATAGAATATATATATTCCATATAGCCAAAATCATGAAGGGAAGAAAACATAACCAAAGAATGTAATACCCAGTGAAATTGTAATTTGTATAGAATGGTAACAGAAAGTTATTCCTAAACATTCAATAACTCAGTGAATATGACACATATGAAAGCTTATTGGAGAAAAAATGCTATTTGATAAAATACTGATAGCCAAAGAATAAATTGGCCAGGTACCATGGCTCATGCCTATAATCCCAGCACTTTGGAAAATCAAGGCAGGGGATCATCTGAGGTCAGAAGTTCAAGACCAGCCTGGCCAACATAGTAAAACCCCGTCTCTACAAAAATGCAAAAATTAGATGGGCATGATGGCAGGTGCCTGTAATCCCAGCTACTTGGGAGGCCAAAGTGGGAGAACTGCTTGAATTCAGGAGGTGGAATGGAGGTTGTAGTGAGCTGAGATCGCATCATTGCACTCCAGCCTGGGCAACAGAGTGAGACTCCATCTCAAAAAAAAAAAAAAAAAAAAAAAAAAAAGAAAAAAAAA